>JAHPZR010007542.1:35000-40000 GCA_019787425.1 Platygyra sinensis | reverse complement strand
CGAAATAATTTCAGTCTTTCAGTATTCCCGGAGAAAAAAAAATTTTTACTCTGCACTCGCTTGCGTGAATGTCACCGGGTGAATTTAATAATTACGCAGACAACTGGAATTTCGCGGAAGTGTACTGCTATTATTCTATCATCGGCACATCAGAAAAAATGCTAAACCTCTCAGTACATAATTTAAAGTGCCACTGCGACGAAATTTTTCGAATTCATTGTTTTTGCATTTTCCGAATCTTTAAGTGGTACTTACTCACCTGCCCAAGCCGTTTTGTCCAACAAGCGCGGGAAAATGTTTTTTTTGACGGTTTTTCCCGAGAATTTTTCGTCCACCATTATTGAATCATGTTCCTGCAACCCCATAAGGCCTTGCTGCTTTGTGACGTCATACTCCTAACCAACTAGGCTCACTTGGCGAATTTTGTTATAACATCTCTATGTAGTTCGCAGTTAACTGGTTTCGTAACGTGAATCTAGCGCTCTATTCGAATCGAATCATGCCCGATCGTTGTGTAGTACACGGGTTCAGCAATAGATCAAATATGAATGCAGGTATTTCTGCTCATTTTAGTCCTACAATAAAAAGTGAGCGAGATAAGTGACTGATCATGAGATTCGTGCATAATCACCGCGCGAACTTCGCGAAGGAATGTTTTTCAAGAGCGTTTCATATGGAAGGCTGTCGTCGTCGGCTTATTCATGGCTCAATTCCTACAATATGGAAGACCCAGCCAGGGAAACAAACGAGAACACCAAAAGGCCGGGTAAGCCTCGTTTAAGGACGTTCGCGCCCATTGCTACTGCGCATCTCTAGTGCGCACGCTATTCATTGGCTACGCGCGTGCCACGTCATTTTCAAGCGCGCGCACCGAGTCGAAAACTCAACAAAATGTAGAGCTAATGGCCTTTGCGTTAACTTTGTGTACGAATATTTTTGTTGGATGCTCGGTGACCCCCACTTTTTTTTCGGCAGATCACTTCCTTTTATGATTCTTTCCATTATACTAAAAAACAAAAAAAATCTGTACGTGGGAAGTTTTAATTATTTCTCATATACTATTCAAAAAGGAGCGAATTGGTACATGGATACAGGTGTGCGTAACTTAGAAGTTGTATTTTTTAAGGCTAATTCTAGCTGATTTAATGGCATATGTAGCAAAGATCTATCAAATAGGCCTATATATGCTGTGTTAAACACACATAACTTAGATATGATTCTTCAACTTAAATATATGCCGATAGTAATGAATCCGGCCAGAATCACCTGAGTGGCTGGAAATCGTAGAAATGCTATGATCTGTGATGCGCCTTATCTTCAAAACGAGTTCGGTGACCCCCGATTTTTTTTACGGTTTTCATCTAATCTTATCATTTTCTACCTGCAGTCAAAGTTTTAAAAAAATCTGTACGTGGGAAGTTTTTGGGCGCGAACGTCCTTAATTTTATCTAAGCTTCAGTATTGTGTCAGCCATGAAGTTTTCTTTTTCGTAGAAGAATCCCAGGTATGTTAAGTCCCAGACATCTCTGCGGTTTGTAAATATATCTTCAAGTAACTCATCAAGTTTAGTATTGTTCATATCGCCGCGCTATTGTATTTTAGTTTTTTATCCCCTCTGTTTATTCCAGTCATGTGGCACGCTCGTAAGATGCTGCTTTACAGAAGAGCCTTTCAATGGTTTTCCAAAATTTTCAAATGAACCGTAAAATAATTTACTGGTTTTGTTTTTTTCTCTAACTCAGCTTTTTATATGGCGCGTGGTGACGCTTAAAGATCCGATTACAGACCAATAAAAAGGGAAGCAAACATTGTAACTACGTTGGTAACTAACAATAGACACAATTATTAACTAATCACAATTGGCCTGGAAGTCCTGGAATTATAGATCTTCTTTTTCCAGGCCTGGCAAGTCATGGAATTTTTAAAGCTCTATAGGTAACACAGTGAGGGATTATTTTAAAGATTCTGTCACCCCTCATTTCTTGAGTGTCGCAATTAGGTGTATAGGTTTGACTGAAACTGCATTTTCTCAAGCTAGACACCCCTCCCCTCCCTCGTAATTGTTGTTGCATGATGAAATGGCTTAACCTTGCCCCCCTAAAAATCCCAACAATTTACACTACCTGTAAAATTACGCATGTGTCCAGCATAATTATAAAGGTGCACAAGGTGAGGACCAGGAAACTGATATAGTATACCACGCTTAGGAAACTGAGTTTAAACTGCCATTTTATTCAAACAGATTTCGCGATGGGTACAAAACTGGGGGACATTTGAGCTTATTTTAGGTCAAGGGAAATCTACACGGCAAAACGCTCTAACGAAAACGAGTTTCGCTCACAACATTGGCTTATCCAGCGAAAAGAACAGCAATTACCACATTACATAACGTGAAGGGCGCCTACATCTAAAAACCCATTAAATTACCGAGTGGCCAGCTTCTGGGGATGAAACTTCTGGTGACTGAGAGAAATGTTACAGTTCATTTTTAATTTATGATCTATATGGAAACTAGATATAGAAACCTGTGTTAGAGAAAAAACAAAACCAGTAAATTATTTACGGTTCATTTGAAAATTTTGGAAACCATTGAAAGGCTCTTCTGTAAAGCAGCATCTTACGAGCGTGCCACATGACTGGAATAAACAGAGGGGATAAAAAACTAAAATACAATAGCGCGGCGATATGAACAATACTAAACTTGATGAGTTACTTGAAGATATATTTACAAACCGCAGAGATGTCTGGGACTTAACATACCTGGGATTCTTCTACGAAAAAGAAAACTTCATGGCTGACACAATACTGAAGCTTAGATAAAATTAAGGACGTTCGCGCCCAAAAACTTCCCACGTACAGATTTTTTTAAAACTTTGACTGCAGGTAGAAAATGATAAGATTAGATGAAAACCGTAAAAAAAATCGGGGGTCACCGAACTCGTTTTGAAGATAAGGCGCATCACAGATCATAGCATTTCTACGATTTCCAGCCACTCAGGTGATTCTGGCCGGATTCATTACTATCGGCATATATTTAAGTTGAAGAATCATATCTAAGTTATGTGTGTTTAACACAGCATATATAGGCCTATTTGATAGATCTTTGCTACATATGCCATTAAATCAGCTAGAATTAGCCTTAAAAAATACAACTTCTAAGTTACGCACACCTGTATCCATGTACCAATTCGCTCCTTTTTGAATAGTATATGAGAAATAATTAAAACTTCCCACGTACAGATTTTTTTTGTTTTTTAGTATAATGGAAAGAATCATAAAAGGAAGTGATCTGCCGAAAAAAAAGTGGGGGTCACCGAGCATCCAACAAAAATATTCGTACACAAAGTTAACGCAAAGGCCATTAGCTCTACATTTTGTTGAGTTTTCGACTCGGTGCGCGCGCTTGAAAATGACGTGGCACGCGCGTAGCCAATGAATAGCGTGCGCACTAGAGATGCGCAGTAGCAATGGGCGCGAACGTCCTTAAACGAGGCTTACCCGGCCTTTTGGTGTTCTCGTTTGTTTCCCTGGCTGGGTCTTCCATATTGTAGGAATTGAGCCATGAATAAGCCGACGACGACAGCCTTCCATATGAAACGCTCTTGAAAAACATTCCTTCGCGAAGTTCGCGCGGTGATTATGCACGAATCTCATGATCAGTCACTTATCTCGCTCACTTTTTATTGTAGGACTAAAATGAGCAGAAATACCTGCATTCATATTTGATCTATTGCTGAACCCGTGTACTACACAACGATCGGGCATGATTCGATTCGAATAGAGCGCTAGATTCACGTTACGAAACCAGTTAACTGCGAACTACATAGAGATGTTATAACAAAATTCGCCAAGTGAGCCTAGTTGGTTAGGAGTATGACGTCACAAAGCAGCAAGGCCTTATGGGGTTGCAGGAACATGATTCAATAATGGTGGACGAAAAATTCTCGGGAAAAACCGTCAAAAAAAACATTTTCCCGCGCTTGTTGGACAAAACGGCTTGGGCAGGTGAGTAAGTACCACTTAAAGATTCGGAAAATGCAAAAACAATGAATTCGAAAAATTTCGTCGCAGTGGCACTTTAAATTATGTACTGAGAGGTTTAGCATTTTTTCTGATGTGCCGATGATAGAATAATAGCAGTACACTTCCGCGAAATTCCAGTTGTCTGCGTAATTATTAAATTCACCCGGTGACATTCACGCAAGCGAGTGCAGAGTAAAAATTTTTTTTTCTCCGGGAATACTGAAAGACTGAAATTATTTCGAGAATTCAAAGATAAAGCGTTTAATTTTGTGGATCATAAACCTTACAAATCACTTATATCTTACCGAAAATTTGCAGTTTAGCCTTTCCGTTCGTCGTTTCTCGTACATATGCTTCGGGAAATTACGTTTGCTACTCATGTGAAAATTCACACGACTCATGTCACGGACTTTGAACTCGACACCAGGGCCTTTGCTCCACCGTTTCCTCACATACCATTCATTCCAGTTGGGAGAACAAAAGAATGCTAAGAATGTGCCCACATATCGCTTCAAGTCAGTTCTAGCCCTGTACCCTTTAAGAAAGTGCCGCTGACCACCAACGTCAAGATTAGTCGGCGGGCTCGCTTTTGCTCGCCCTCAATAACTAATAGAACTTCACGTTTTGACTAAAAAAACTTTTCACAGACCTTTATTACGCTCACAATTACAATTGTGCTCAATTTTTAACGAAGAAAATGTATATAATTAAACACAAATTCATATTGTGACCATACAAAACCCTTTCACATGATCTTCATTGAGCCTATGATTACAAGTCTTAATAATATACAAGCAACAATTTCTACGTTATGATTGGCTAAGAACATGTCAATTAATCCCAGATCAGTGCAAAAAAGTGTAATTGAGTGCAAAAAAGTGTAATTGAGTGAAAAAATGTGTAATTGAGTGCAAAACGGTGTAATTGAAAAAGATTGACAGCTCCTATTTTGAGCTCGGACAAACAAAATGGCGGAC
>JAHPZR010007542.1:17500-30000 GCA_019787425.1 Platygyra sinensis | reverse complement strand
GCGTAATGAATACCTAGACGAAGATCTGATACAGATCAGGTTGCTTAAATAACGAGGAGCCATGCCATGAATCGCCTTAAAGTGCCAGTTCGATGAAAAATGACATCAATTTTTTCAGCATTTTTTCGCACAGAATAGCCAATTTAATCGTAAAACAATCTTCAATGTAAAAAAAATTGAATATAATGGCAGTTCAGATGGGAAAAAACTGCTACAAACTTACGAATTTTTCGTCCGCCATTAATCAAAACCGGTTCCAGTTGAGCCTGCAATTTGACAGCAGTAGATCAAGCTATGACGTCATACTCGTAACGTTTCACGAGGTTTCGCAAAGTAAACACCAAGAAGCTATGGATTTTCCTCTTCAACAAGTAAAGCTGTGAGTCCATCTCAAGAATATTTTTTCGTGTTAATGCTCAAACGGGAACTCTCGATGCTTTTGAATATCTACAAAGACGATTTTTGGTTCAGATGCGTCACGACTACGTAATAAAACCAGAAAACCACACTGAACAGACACGAGGTTGCCGAATCGATCGCTTCAGCCAGTGTATGAAGAAGGGGAGCTGGAATGTTTTCAAATAAAGTCGATTTGATGGAAACGTTGATATCTTGGGTGGTATGTAGAACCTAGAGCCTTGATTTTGCTTCTTCGGTATTCAATCGTTAGCAGAACGATAAAGTAGTGAAATTGTGTTGGATATCATGTCCGCTAGGCCAGACATGATCACCGTGTGTCCAGTAGAGCACAGTGTTTTGATATAGTACTCTGTAAATCTGCGATCAGACGTTTATTTTTCCGTCTCATAGCATAGCTGTTTTCTGCACTTTCAGCCGTTTGCTTGCTTGGTTTGGGTTGTATTCGTGCTTTCGTTTACTTTCGTTCGTTTGGCGGTTCATGTTGGGCGAGGAGCGCCTGCCTGTTGTCAGGCAGCCCTAAAATCCGGAATCCGGAACCGTAAAAAATCGAAACCCAGAATTCGGAATCCACTAATCAAAGAAAACAAGTTCTTGAAATACCTGAAAAATTACTGTGTAGAGCGTTTGCCTTTAAAAATAAGAGACCAACTAAAAAGTCCTCAAACAAAAATTCCCTGTCTGTTGAAATTTGTGCAACCGTTATTTCAAGTGAGGGCTATGATTATGAGAATCTAAATAAAGTGCATCATAATATGATTCCAAGCACCCTGAGAGTGTCTAAAAGCAGCTTGCTGGCTATTACCATTTTGTTTATAAATAAGTGATCTGCAATTTACAGGATGTATAAATTTTGCCTTTTTTCTGGTATTGAGATGCTGAACAAGATAGAACTGAATTGTCATACAGAACATGGTGTCTGTCAGCGGCAGCCTCCTGTACATTGACAGTCATTTCCCCCACTTTCGATGTCTAAAGGCTAACCTGGCTATAATAAATTTGTTTTTCCCAACAGATACGAGACACTATCAACACTATTTCCACACTGATACTGTAACAAATTACCACTACATATCCTTGCTAGCCATCATTTTAAAAATTTTTTTTAGAAATGTTACACACTTATTTCTGTCTGCTTCTCGCTTCTGAACAGATCTGACCCATGTTGCTAAATGACTGCCAGAAACTCACTGCAATAAGGGCAAGTTCATTTAATATGATAAGGGAGGATGAAGATATTGAAACTCGAAGCTTGAAATTTTAGCAGCCCACCTTGCTAGCAGTACAATTTTTTGGTAGTCGAAAAAATTTCAGACCCCCCTTCCCCTTCAATTCCTTTGCTCCCCTGAAAAGGATCCCTAGACTGTAATACCACACACCCCCATGTAAATATATTTACCATTATTGTCATCGATGGTGTATACTATGACAGACTTGAGATCGAGTTGTGATGAGATCCCCTGTTGAGTTCTTGAGTATTTATTGTCACAGAGTGCCTACCTCTTATTGAATCAATGTGGTTTTATTATGAAAAGTTTGAGCATTTCTAATTTTTGAAATTCTCTAGGGCATTTTTGGGATGAACAAGAGTGTAATAATTACTGAGACTACATTACAAATTTTCAGAGCCCCCCTCCTAGCCCAACAATTTTCAGAGCCCCCCTTTCAGGTGTCTGAGCCCCCCTCAATATCTTCATCCCCCCTTGTCATATTAAATGAACTTTCCCTAACTTCTCTTTTACTGCTATTCACCAGTCTTCTCAGACCAATTTGACCTAGACATGAACTGTGCTCTCACCTGGGCCAGGTTGAACAAGATGGGTAATTTAGCTTGCAAGCAGGCTTTCCTGTTTGGGCAAGGAACGTAAGCAGATTCAGGCCATCTTGCATCACTCTTCAGTAACAGAAGCATCCATGAGTTTGTTTTTTAGTTAATTTTTTTAATAATTTTAATTTACAAAGCACAATTCTCTACAAGCAGTACTTACAGTGCGGGTCTCATTATGCTACTTTACTTACATAAATGCTGTACTTTACTTACAATACGGGTTACTTATACAGAAAATACAATTACTCAGGTGCTACTTATACTATACAATACTCTACTTATGTTACTTGCTGAACATAGAGTTACTTACAATTACATACACTATATATTGACTTTGAGGAGGAAGGAGTACTTCTCAATTAATCATCAGATTAAAGAAAAATTTTCAAGGTTATGGCGTTTTTTAGTTAATGTTTACCTGCACAGTCATGTACAGACATTTTTTTCATCAATCCACTCTGGGTAATTACCCAAGGATTATTTTAAAATATATATTATGCTGTGAACAAAGCCATGGCAAATAACTTTGGGTAAATAACTTTGTAGCATTGTTCATAATGTTCTTGCCCAGGGTGGTCTTGTATAGAGTTCCCACTCTGCATAATGTTATTGTTGTCACAGAATATGTTCTTAATGGGTGTTTTGAGTGTTGTTACAATGACCACCAGTTGTGGAAAAGGTTCTTACTCCAGATGGTGTGATGAACAAATGAACACAAACATTCCATTACTATTATTATGTTTCTATTTTTTGTGTAATATTTTTAATATTTTCTGGATATTTTTATGGCTTGGAAATTTGGCATGTGATATTTTGGGGGTTTACTTTTGGTCCAGGGATTTTTTGGATTTTGTTTGAAGCCCTAGGGAGTTTTGGAATTTTGATTTTATTCCCCATTCAATCATCCCTGTCACTTTAAATCCAGAGTACCCCCCCCCCCCTCCCAGTACACAATACTATTAGAACTATATATAATAACTAAAAAGAGATGAGAAGATGTTTGTTGAGTAATTTTAACTTAAAATACCTGTTTAAATTACATCCTCATTCTCATTACTCATTCCCACAAAATCAAGAAAAAATAACTTTTTACTGTTAGAAAGTTAATATTTTGCAAATACCTGACACAGGAGTTTACCAAATGTCATGACATATGCCTATTAAACCCATACATTGATTTTTGGGTTATTTCAGGCAACCATGTACTCTTTTTAACTTATTTTTGTTCATTTAATTTCCAGCTGAGTACAAATAAAGTTGTTGTTGTACTTCTCTTACTAGTCGTGAACAAGTGGACATCTTACAAATGTTGACATTTTCAACTTATGTCAATTTCCTGTGAAGTTGTATACTGGTGACAGGGTTGTTAAAAGCAGTAAAAACTCACCATCTACTTTGTGATGTCATATCTGCCGAGCTGTTCACATGTATCTGATTCTTTAAAACAAATTGCAAAATCAGCTGCCTACACACAGAGCTGCCTACTTTTAAGACTTTGTGACGACTTTGTCCCTTTAGACAGAGATTCCTACAATGATTTGATGTGATTTGTATAATTTTCTACTTCCTGTAATTGTGCTAGTGCTTAGTGTCTGCTGGTGCCTTAGATGATGCCAATATACAACTTGGCGGATTTATTTTCTTATGTTATCACTTTGTTCGGACTTCAATCAAAAAAATGTATTCAACCTTGAGTCATTTTCGCTTCTTAGTTGTTTTACATATTTTCGCCTTTTCATTGTAATTATGCCCGAAAAACTCTCGAAAAAGATAAACAAATTACACCTTTAAAAATACTCTGCAAAAGATTAGAAAGCCGATTCATCTTGTTTGATTTCTTTTGTGATACTACTCAACTCGTGATTCATATATCTTGTACGACTGCAAATCTTCCTTTCTCTCTGTTCAGTGTTTATATTTTCCCAATACATTATCTGTTTTATTTCGCTTACAGGCAGTACTCATGATCAATTCTATTTTTTCCGTTGTCTTTAAATGGCTTACTTGTTGTTTACGATCCTCTTCAGCCGATTTCGTCTTGGTTCGCTTGGATTTCCCACCGGATTTCCTCAAATTGTTTTTTCTTCTCCAGTATCTTTCCATATGTTCTGAATCGACCCTGGCTGGAGGTTCCGTTTACACCCTAAGCAAGGCACTTCAAAGTGTTTAGAACAGATCGCAAACTGATCACCAACAAGCATCGCGCACTTTTCTTTAGTGCGGGACTACTCTGCAAAGAGACTCCGGTATTGAGATCAGCATTATTACTGCAACTATTCACAACACATCTTTTCCCCGGCATTTTTTAACTCTACACACGCCTATTACTGGTGAAAAAAAGAGACGAGAAACATGCGATTTAGTAGATCTATTTACGATGTGAAGGTTTTCGTTACGAGTATGACGTCACTAGGCCCATGTCTCCTACTGCGCGGTAGGAGCGTGGCCGATTAATGGCGGACGAAAAATTGCGAGAAATACCGTGGGAAGAAACGGACTTCCAGTACTCAGGTTGAAAAACTGCTTGGCCTGGTAAGTAACCGCTATATAAACTTTCGAAAAAGCCACAAACATAGACTTCGGAAAATTTGATCGAACTGGCACTTTAAAAGTAATCATCAAGATCTTGAATTTAATACGATAATTTACTGGCAGCCAATGAAAGTTGTTAAGTACAGGATTACTATGGTCATAGTTACTAACTATGATATGGTCGAATTTCATTGTGTCCGTTAGAAGTCTGACTGCCATATTCTGAATGCGTTGTAATTTCGATAGCTCGTACTTGGGTAACCCATATAATTTACTATTGCAATAATCCAACCATGAAGTTACGTAAGCATGGACTAATGATTTTTCTGCATTCCTTAGATAAATATTTCGATATACGCCTAATGTTAGTTATCATTTAATATCCATATTTTCAGCCGATTTTCACCACCTTGGTTTTGGCAACTTGCATTACGCATCCCTACTGCGCACGAAAATTTTCGTGTGCAATTTCTTATTTTTGATTAAGTTGCAAATTTTCGAAAAAAAATTGTGGGAAAGTTTGTATATTTTCCCATAATCTATATTGCACATTGTTGCATAAGTTCGAGACTTTCCACTTAGTTTTCTTTTTTCAAGTATTTCTTTATTTCCAGCCAACACAAAACGAGACTTGGACGGATGAAATAACCCGGGCGATTTGGCATAAATCGGGTTAGCTTGGCTCATCAGATCTTGTTCGGGAGAATCGTGACCTATCCTTTTTACTTGTATTTTTCGAAACAGTGCTTGATAAGTAACATTCAGGGCAAGTTTTCAAAACAAATCGTTTAGCGATTTTATTTTCGGAGGAATCGCCAAGATTCCCATTTTCAACGTGAATACACAATTAAAATTGCTTTTCTGCGTAAAACAAAAATTCAATCTATGATACGGAAAAAATATGACGAATCAAAATTTTTCTTTGAAGGCCGCCTTTTCCATCATTGTGGTGACTGAAAATGATGCATAAAGCTTAAAATGTAACACCTTGTGAAATGACATGGTTTCTGTGTAACGCACAATCTTACCTGGAGATGTTCCGCCGACAAGGGATCGTCTGATTTTGTTGGACCGCAGGTTTGTTTGATTTAAATCTAACCAAAACTAATAAAAGGACCACAAAGGAACAAAACAAAGACTTGTGATAATATTTTGAGAAGTTTTCCAGGAGCCAGATGTTCCATTCGCACGCTAATTACTTTTTAACACCTCTTGTTTCCAAGGAAGTAAAACGTAAACATTACGAAATTCCTTAGGTTTAGACAGGAGGGAGGGGGTGTCTCCAGGCAAACAGTGGTTTAGTCATAACTACCAGTGTGACGTCACGTCATACATCGGTGATTTTCGATATGGCGGCCAAATTTTTTGGTTCGTTAACTGAAAGAAATGTGAAAATTTCTAACTTTTTGATGATTCGATTAGTTTGTTCAATGTTACCCAAGATTCAAAATATATGAAAGACTTCTTTGCGGTAAATTTCGGTAGGATAAGTTATTCGAAAGCCTCATATTTGGAGTAGAAACATACTAGCAAGTGCCTGAGAAGTCGACAAAGTTTAATGGATTGACAACGTTTTTCCGGAGCCCACGCAGAAATTCGGAGATGTCCTGATCCCAGAATAGGAGGTTTGGTACATGGTATATTAAGTTTGCTGTGTGCTGAGAATTAAGCCTTCAGTGCTTATGGTTCGTATCAACAATCTCTCCAAAGTTAATGGAATGGCATTTGGAGAGCGCCTTCAGAATACCTGGCCACGAATTGCGTGACGTAGTCCCGCAGTGTTGTATAACGATATTCACTGTTTACAAACAAGTCTTTTGATATTTAAATTTTGCCAACCACAGAACAAAAGAATCCTTTGTTTCGAGAGCCAACAAACCTCTGGTTGGCACATTAATGACAATAGGAGACGTAACGATGAGTATCGCCATTTTATGGGTTGATGAACGTAAGACGAGTAAAGTAAGACGAGTAAAACTATTGCTCCAGCAATCCCGCAGTGGAGAAACTCGGGTTTCGGCTCATGGATTATAGAACGAAGTCTTTTCATGTGTAACGCGCTTGTTTCAGCTGATGGATTTTAGAACGAGGTATATTCATGTGTGGCACGCTTGTTTCGTGTATACATTAAGTTTTTCTCTTTTGTTTCCATATGCAAATATTTATTGACTGCGGGACTACGGGAGCAGGCATTTAATATCACGCAATCTTGGCCGGCTATTCTGAAGTTTAGCCCTTCTGGAGCACACAGACAGTCATCTGCTCCACAAAATTTAAAAACACAAGCATTCAACCCGCTAACAGCTGGTAAATATAGACACTCTTGACCTTTCACCAATCCAACAAAGTTTAACACGCGAGAAATCAAACCGACTTGTGCGCCCTCGCACTCAAAAGGATTGTTCAGCAAAATGGCTCATCACATTGACAAAAACTAACAGTGGTTGGAAAGTTATATCCAAAAGGAACAAAACCTCCTATTATGAGATACTTCTGTTGAGAACTTGAAAAGAAAACGGCGGGCGTTTTGGGTGGCCTTTACTTGACCGGAAGTCAAGATGGCGGTAACCCGACTTGACCCGATTTGTTTTCAATAAAATTTGGAACAAAAAACGCACACAAAACAACAAACAGTTGTACTCACAGACAATATCCACCACAAAGCTTGCACATTTATGCCAAATTAGTAAATAATAGCGCAATAATAGCTTGTATTATCCTATTTTTCTTTTTATTCAATGGAGTCCCGACGCCAAATCAGGGCAAGCCGAGCGAAGCTTCGACTTGTTGCTATGTGACGTCACACTGGCAGTGATGAGTCGGTCTCTGACACTGTTGTCACGAAGCTCTCTAGCACCTCTAATTTCATTGGATCTTGTTGGCACGAAGCTCTATTGTTGTTACCATTGTTTGTATATCATTTTCTCAACCAATCCTGTGAGACGTTCCGAAGAGCTTCGTGGCGGCCTCTGACAGGTACTCGAAAACAATAGAGTCACCCCCTCCCTCCTGGGTTTAGAAACAGCACCAGCTAAATAAATCTTAAATATAGAATTAAGGAAACTGTGAAAGAGATAGGGAAAATGCATCTTGTTTTCTAAAGACAAAAAAAAGAAACTATTCACATGTTTAAATCGGTTTCCAAGCAGCTTCGTTTATTAAGGTCCAATTGGCGGGATGGGGATGAGAGTAAAAATAGAGGAGGTTTGCGGGATGACAGAAATTTTAATGGCGGGATGCAGAAAAAAAAGCCTTTGGAAGAAGCAGGATTCGCTCAATTTGAACAGTGTGTATTTGACTCGTGGGATGCTGTTTCACGCGTTGCGAGGCTGGAGGCCACTGAGACATGAAAGGTGTAAGGTCTAGATTTCTGTAGAGTTTACAGATATGACTTAAAGTTGCAAGAGTCAAAGGAAACATTATTATTTTTAGATGGTTTTATATTATTATCGTTAAGAAATAAATCTAAACGTAAATTATACCAGAATTTCATACACAAAATGTGATTTTTGGGAAACATTTATGAACGATCTCTGGCCTAGCTGAAATGATTATGGAAATACAAGCTTTCGTCTTCCTGAACTAGTCTTCGAATGGTAAAATGTGAAAACGAGAAGCGAAAAAAAAAAACAGAAACTGAAAAATGAATCAAAAAGCGTGAAATTGCGAAATAATTAAAATGCAAAGTTTGGTTATGCCAAAAATTGCCATAAGTATCTGAGCATCATTTACACTGTGATATCCCTAATGTTTCAGTGGACACCGGATCTTGGAATTCTCGTTAAGTGTCCAAAGTGCAGGTCGTGTTTGTTTAATCTGCTGTATCAATAAATTATATTAAACGTAACAGTCTGCCATTCAAACTAGACTGGTGGCCTCTGCTCTTCTTCACTCCATTGAACAGCCGTACAGCTCGACCCTCATGGATAAATACCCGTCCCAGGTCTGTGGCAAGATTCTAATGAAACGAGCCCGGATATGCTGTGAAAACACGTGAGAAACAACTGTGTCTTGGTCGGTGTTTCCGTGAAATACCTGAAAGGTAAATAAGTGCTACTGAGTTTATAAACATCATTTTCCAGCTCGAGTTTGCAAAACACCAAATATCAAATTTGTTACCGATGCGTGTTTGCGGTCATTATTTATTTATTATCATTTTTAGTTTATTTCGCAAAATATTTTACGACTTGGTTTAATTTTCTTTCGAATGCAAGATGGTGGGTATTTTGAATGTGTAACGTCATGAAATAGTTAAGCTCCTAGAGTTTAATAATTATCTTCCAAGTTGAAGTCTATTTCGACAGTTCATTTGAAGTTGGATTTTTTGGGCTATCATAACCTGAGCTCCACTCCTATAAAGCCACATGTGAAAAGTTCAGAAGTTGACTTACTTTCACAGCATTGCTCTCCATATACTTAACCCATTCAGTGCCGTGTACACTGGATGAAATGCAATAAGATGTCACCCACTGGTTTACAAGCCGCCTTCCCTGAGTAGCTACCATTTTGACCGCCACAATTCCACCAAGATCAACTTGGAGCCAGTGTGGTGGAGTAGCAGTGTGACCGATAGCCCATGCAGAAGGCGAATTGAGCCGAGCAAAAGTAGGAACAAGTCCGGAATTATAAGAAGACGAGGCTGTGATAGCACTGGCTGGAATCTCTCCATTTTCCATTCCCAGACTCTTGTAGCAAGCTGAAGAAATAAAAGAAAAGAACTCACAGGTTCTGCATCCAAATAATATTAAGAAACATTTACATAAAGTTTGCGATTATGAGAAACCATTGACTGCGTATAGCCTGAAGAATGGTGGATCCTTTGCTTAAAAGAAACCATTCTGATTCCGGCATTCGTTGTTCAGCTAAGTGGTAAACGTAGAAACAGAACTCTATTGGTTCATTAAGATATCAATAAGTGTAGTTAAATCGGTTTAATAAGTAAAGGAAATTAATTTAAATGACTTATGCTAGCTTCAACTCAAGTTATGTTGCTTATGCATATATTTACATTTTTGCTTTTTCGTTTATTGATTTGAGCACAATTCAACCTTTTACATTTAACAATTATCCTGCGAAATGGCGCGGCATATCGTCTGATACTTAGCCGACGAGGCCGTAGGCCGAGTCGGCTAAAATCAGACGATATTCCGCGAGATTGAGCAGGATAATTGTTTTATTATTCAACAAATTGGTAACAAAATTGATTTCGAAGCTCGTAACATTTTTAAACCTTTCTGTCGACATTTTTTTTACTTCACTTTTTCTTCCCACGTACGAAGCTACGTACATCGCCGGATATCTGTTACCTACGGATGACAGATATCGAGAGCATCATGACCATATTTGGATAGTGTTACAATTTGTTGAATAATAAAACGCAATATACACCAAAGTTGTGCCAATCATGCAAAAGGTGTTAAAAATACATGCATTACAGAAAGTAGACGATTACAACAACATCATAGTATTCTACTCAATACTTATAAGCACTCAGAAACAGTACTATCGATTAAGGTACTCAGCCCCACAGCCACTGAAACTTTGCAGACTACCGAAACCGGCTGCACAAAGCTGCTATACACCGATGCGACCTATAGTCTCATTCTGTGGGTCCCCTACGTATCAACTGTTTAAGTACTTGTCAACCATACTGCAACCCTTAACTGACAAATCAAGACGCAAACTACAATCCACGAAGAACTTCATTGTCGCCATTAAGACAGTACAGATATCTGAGGACTACAAACCTGTGTCTTTTGATGTGAAATCCGGCATTTTTCACCAGTTTTCCTGTTCAATTGGCTTAACAGTATACCGAGACCGCTATACAACAATCCACCGTTAAACTATACCGTTACCGACAGAAGACATCATGGACTTACTGAAGTTTTTTGCCTTACATCGACTAACTTTCAGTACAACTATAAACACTATACAAACAATTGCATGGAACACCAAGGGGTCGCCTGTTGTTGCCTCAGAAACTGTGATGCATGCAAGACGTGGAGGAACGCGCCCTTGCAACTTCCTGGCAAATTATACCGCTTTGGCTACGCTACGTTGACGACACCTTTACCGCCGCTCCCAAATACGAAACTAACGCTTTCACGACCGCATTATAGAATAGAGCGCTGACATCCAATTTACCAAAGGAATGGAAGAAAATGGCAAACTTCCTTTTCTAGACTGTTTGGTAAGCTAGCCCCGACAACAACGAACTGTGCACAACATTGTACAGAAAACCGACACATACCGACAGATTACTTGACGAATCATACTACAACCCGACTTCACACAGAGCCACAACTTTAAAGACTTTGAAGAGACGAGGGAAACTAGTTTGTGACACACCGGACAGCTTACGTGACGAAAACAAAATACCTTGAACGTGTTTTTCTCAAGAACAATTACAACGCTGACTTCATTAGACGAAACATTTACCAACCCACTGAAGCTGACGCAACGAACAGGAACCCGACACCTGTTACTACAGCGACTATACCTTACATTAAGGGCACTTCTGAGACCATCTCACAGACCTACAATTTACTACGTTACGACACTTACTGACCAAAGTTAAAGAAAAGGACGAACGCAATAACAGACAGGGAGCAGTTTACAAGATCAGATGCTCCGACTGCCGCAGGCTTCCTACATTGGTGAGCCTGGCAGAAACCTTAAAACGAGACTGACTGGACACAAACGTGCCATGAGAAATGGTGATGCCAACAATCGTCAACACTGATTGCTGTACAGCATAAACTGACAAACCACAATATTGACTGTGACTCTGCTCAATGCTTGACCTACAGTACAATCTATTTTCATCGACTGATTCTGGAAAGCTGGTACAATAACTTAGAACAAACGCCTCTTAACAGTTGTCAACAACTAGCGGCGTCTTAGAAACGACTTATTCACGACGAAAACGAAACGACCGACTAACGGACTTCTAACAGACCGACTTAACTTGACGAACAATATACGGACCTCAAACCGACCAGTTTGACTAACAAACGACAGATCGAAAAACCGACCAATGACTGATGACAAACTTAACACGAGTCTTGTAGCCAATGCCATCACGGTTTAACTGACCAATCGCTTTCAAAGGGCCAGATACATCTTCGACTGACAAACACTATTCACTTGACTCTGAAGATGACTAAGGTCGTCGAAACGTCAGTCACCAACAACAGTTCTTTTCAGAACTACACTCACCCGGACGATCGCACAATACGAACTACTGATACTCCTGGGTTCAAACCACTTACTAAGTGAGTCAGAAAAAAAGAAATTGACGAGATATATTCACAATAAATATGGCCAAAGAGCGTTGAGAGTGGCTTTCAAGTGAGTGTTGTAAATCCAAAACAAAAATAATCGCTCTAGCCAATCACATGAACAACACAGAAAATACAGTGAACCAATCAAAACTCGAAGCAATACATGCAGCTTACACAAAGGGCGGGAAAAACGCGCGAGCTAGTTTTATTGATTTTTTTTGTCTTACATCTGATTTGAGGAAAAAATGGTGTGAAGTTTTTTAGAACAATATTTGGAATTACTTGCGACACTTAAGTGAAAATCGTTTTAAGGTAGTAGATTGATTTTACCTTCACATTTCTTCCTGCCCTGTTTAATTTGGCAGATATCTGTTTGTCTTCCACATTCAGAGTCATTACAAGGGAGGAGTCGGACGGTGTTAGTCATGTAGATTGCC
>JAHPZR010007542.1:0-12500 GCA_019787425.1 Platygyra sinensis | reverse complement strand
AGGTAATTATATGTTAGAAGATTCATTTAAGACCAGAATGCCATTTAGTCAAGTCTTGTACGGACATAGTTTGCAATAACATTTAAAACAGCTTTGCTTTTGTTGCATTTTGACACCTTAAAAATTCACTCGTAATTTTCTCGAAAACGCTCTTATAGATTTTTTTACAATTTTGCCATCGTTGAGGCAGCTATGTCAAGTCCGAGATCCCGACGTCGTATTTCCGAAATTATGTCTGGTGGCAAGTTATTCGGCCATATGTAAAATGGGGCATGGCGTCATTTCGTTGCTATGGTAACTCAGATCTTGGTGAAATGTGTCCCATTTGAAACTTCCATCTTTCTCTAGCACACCACTAACGTTTGATTTTCTGTTGGATTGATAATGGTGGTGCTCTAGTCGCTCAAAGTAGAACGGTATCGTGACTCAAAAATCCGATCGAGCCACCTTAAAACATCGCCGTGCTGCCAAATGCTCCGAAAATCAAGAGTTTGCCAACAGTTACTGCTCACTTCCCGTACTGAATTTGTTTCTTGAAACATATTTGCATCTTATTATTAACGTAACCTGTGCATATTGTACGATGACTAACTGTATATTTCGCGTTTCTAATAGACAAAAGAGAATTTTCATCGTCACTCTGCAAACTTTCAGATCCACTGAGACACATTATTTGTCTCGTAAATAATTTTTAAATTCAACTCCACATGCGTTTATTGCAGTTGGAGACTGGCTCAATGTTATTCGAAAACGGCAAGGTGAAAAAATTTTAAATTATCAACATTTGACAAGCATACTTAGGCGCAATATTTGGCAAAGTTTAAAACATTCTGCAGGTGGCTTTCAGAGCCACCTTAAATTTTCAAAAATTTAAAGTGGCTTTGAACGCCACCTGCAGAATTTTTTTTTAAACTTTGACAAAAATTGCGCCCAACTATGCTTATCAAATGTTGATAATATAAAAAAATTCACCCTGCCATTTTTTTTTTAATTATAAGCCCCTACAGCTGTAATTAAGGGTGATCTTAGAAGGTTGTACTGTTGCTATGGTAACCTATTGTATCGTGGAAAGGACAACAACGTGGTCACTAATAGTTGGGCAGTTTTTTATACCATGAATGTAGCATCAAGTGATAAAAAGTGGCTATAATAACCATCGAAATCGCTGGAAACTGTTTAAGCCACCTTAAGGCGAGGATAATTTGTATTTGTCGTAGTTATTTGTCGAGTAACTGAAAGTGCTGGCTGGTTTTTTTTTTCATATTGGAATCATGACAAATTCTACAAATTTCATTTTTGTGGGGAAAAATTGAAAAGGAGACCGAAGAACACGTCGCATTCAATATTTAAAGAAATGTAGTCATTATTCACTCGCTGGAACTTTGTTTTAGACTGTCAGAGCAGCAAGAGCAATAACAGCGAGTTAATAACAATAAGAAAAGCAATGGAAACATAATATGCTCGCATGTTTAGTTGTTTAAAGCAGTTTAATGAACGTCAAGATCGACTTAGGAATTAATAATTGCATACACAGTTAGAGACATTTCAATTCCGCTGCGTCTAAATACAAAAGGTTTTTTTTGTAAAGGTTTTACCATGGCATTCTTGGCCGCAAAAGTTCGGAGTAGATCTTCCTTTGAAAATAATTTTTATCTCCCCAAAGAGCGATACAGATTTAAAGAGGTAGCCACTTTTAACCAATAATCAGATCTATAGCCGGAGTGAGTACCTTTTATATCGATATGCCAGTCAAATGTCGTATTTCCTGAGATGTCAAATCAATAAAAGAAAATGAATTCGAGGTAATATATGCGATGAGCAAGTTAATTTCAATGTGCTTCTTAGTAACTTTCTTTTCGAGACATTTTTAATAAAAACTCTTAGAAACCACTTTCGCTTGGAATTAAGATCCTAGTCGACTAGAGACTTAAAGCATAACAACATGATGGTGCCCTGCCAGTCAGCTGCTATTGAAGACCGAGAATGTTTCACCTTAATTTCCTTCTCCAGTTGATGCAGGATCTTCCTAGCGCTAGGATCTTCCTCCCTCCACGTAACCAGCTCCTTACACTAAACTTTCTGCTGTCTTACCTTCGGGTTTCTTCCACTACGGTTTTTAGGGCTTCACCAACAATAAATTGAAGACTTCTATGTAATAAAATATGAAACATATATTAAACGATATACAGTACTATTTCAATTAAAACTTTTTTCAACTTCCCCTTTGGATAAAGCTTATAGTTTTCAGTAAATGGCAGAATTACTCGAAAGTACCTCAGTGAAAGATAGCGACTGTCCTAGTAGCTTTGAAAGTGTTGCATTGAATTGCTTGCAAGCATCAAGTTCAGCATGTTGAGAGGCATAAACAGCTTGCACCAGCTGCAATAAGCTATTCTGAAACGTAATGTTAATATTTGTTATTACATTGATGCCTCCGCGAATGAACAGGATGAAACAAATCCTGCGCTGTTATTGGCCACCCGAACGGGAAAGATGAATATCCGCTCTGCTTTTCAAAGAGACAAAAATTGACGTTTCTTGTTTTGTTTTTGATGCAGCTGTATTTAAAAATAACATCATTAGCGTCTCTTAGTGACGTTCTTATTAATAAAGATCATCAGAAGTAGTTTTTGAAAGACGAACTTGAACATGAAGTAGAATTGATTGACAGCTAAACATAATGGTCTTGTGTGGTTTAAAATTATCGTATATAAGCTGCAAGTCGCGCACGCAGGTTGTATCTCTCAGACGTGTTCAACTTTAATTTTGGGGCTGTGCCTTTGATAAAGAATCGCTTAAGGGGGATCGAAAGGGATTTTTGCTGTCGGTAGTGCTTGTGAACGATTGAAGATTACAAAGGAGGATATTTAGAGGTGTGGGCAAACTATATGTCTACTTGGATTCCATTGTTGGGCTATACTTTAAGAGTACTTGTGACGTCATATCACCAGGGCAACGCACAAGGTCAACTAAACGTCTTCTAAATTTCAGTGTTTGTAAATTGTGTCTAAAAAAAACTGAATTCGGTCACCTACCTTTTTGTTTCTTTGTTGGAAAGTTCCCTAAATTAAATTCATTTAACTTTTCAGACAGTATGGAAAAAGTTATCTAGTAGAATTAAATATCATATTTAAGAAAACGCGTTTTATGGTTTACAGAAAAATTTACTTGATAATTTTCCCCGAAACTTTTATATTTCAAGTGCCATCATAAATGGTACGTACATGCAAAAATTCAAGATAGGTGACCGAACAAATTTCGAACTAAAAACAAATGTTTTCCGCAGACTTTATTTCCGGTTCGCGCGATTTTACGCAGCATTCAACTTCAGTGTGCTGATTTTGATTCATTCAGCTGATGCGTGCGTCTTAGTTATGGCGTGTGTAGATTGCGTGCGCATGCGGCGTAAAACCTAAAAAAAAAAAACTCTCCTTTAGACTTCAGTGTTCGGCCGCGTAGTAAACAGGCTATAAAAAAAAAACAGGCTATGTTGGGCGCCCCGAAGATTATGTCTGTGGATTGCATTTATGCTGGTGAATTTTATCAGACAGGTTTTCGGGTAGCAAGGTTATTAGCGGTTTTGAACTAAGGGGGTGGGGGGGGGTTGCTTGCCCTGCCGGCTTTTCTCCCTTCTGCGCGGAATTATTTTCACCCAAAATAAGTGTGGCTCCCCCGGATCCGCAACTAGCTAGTGTGGTCGAAAATGTTTTGCTTCGTTTTCGTAGAGACGAAAACGGATGGTTTTAAAAGCGCATTACTGTGGTCGGGGTCGCGTAGTCGCAAAGTTTATTAACTGTTTCTTATCATTTAGATACACAACCCTAGAGCTTTATTTCCTTTATTTCTTCAGCCTGCTACCAGAGTCTGGGAATGGAAAATGGAAAGATTCTAGCCAGTGCTCTTACAGCCTCGACTTATCATAGTCCCAGTTACTCCCCCAACCGCGGTCGGCTGAACTCGCAAACTTCATGGTCTGTCTCTGACCAACCTGGTGCACAGTCTTGGCTCCAAGTTGATCTTGGTCGAATCATGGCGGTCAAAAAGGTTGCTACTCAGGGAAGACGGGATCACCCCGACTGGGTGACATCTTACAAGATTTCATTCACTGTAGATGGAATCGACTGGGTTTTGTATGCTGAGAACGGTATTGTGAAAGTAAGTTTTCTGGACTTTTCACGGTGTAGCAATATAACCGAGGAATTCAGTTTACAGTTAAAATAGCTCGATGGATTTAACTTACAACACCTGACTCGTCCCAGTCGTCTTTATAGAGGAGATACAGCGCAGGAAGAGATGGGTACCGAGAAAGGGAACGCAAAGTGAGATGGGTAGGGAGAAAACGAGGGAGGAAGACGTCGTCGTCTCCCCTTCTTCTTTCCCATCATCCTCAGCTCTTCCTTCTCGCGCTCTGCCGTGTGCTACAAAAAGACGACTGGGGACGAGTCAGCTTACAACACGTTGTGAAAATTTCCTTTCAGGAAAACGGTTTACCCTAAACTAACGCACACATTTAAAATAACTGCCATCTTGGATTTGAAACTATTCCTTGATAAACCAGAAAAGCTCCAAAACTGATTAAACAAAATGGGAAAGATAAGGACACAAGAAAATGTAAAGAATTTCAAATAAATTCGTCGTGGATGCCGAACTCAAACTAAAGCAAAATTTGAGCTTAGGAAGAAAATTTAGGTCAAACAACATTTTAGACGATTAACGAAAGCAATTGATGTGACCAAAATTTCCTTGCGGATAACTATTAGAAAAATTCGGAAATGTTTACCAGAATAGCTTGAATTCTGTTTTGTAAGGCTTAACAGGCTTAATGTAGGTGTGGCCCCATAACAAATTTGATGTCTAGCTTCTTCGAGCTGGTATACAAGTGATCAAAACCTCAGAAGCACTCATTTACTTTTCAGGTATTTCAAGGAAATACCGACCAAGACACAGTTGTTTCTCACGTGTTTTCACAGCACATCCGGGCTCGTTTCATCAGAATCTTGCCACTGACCTGGTACAGTCGTGTATCCATGAGGATCGAGCTGTATGGCTGCTCAATTGAGTGAAGAAGGCCCGTTTGAATAGGACTGAGACTGTTACTTTTAATTATATTGATGCAATAGATTGAACAAGCACACCTTGCACTTTTAATTACCACACAGATGCTTGAGGAAATTTTTGGCGTAACCACAACTTAAATTTGTCTTTTATTACGTATATTTTCTTCGTTAAATATTGAACACTGTTGTAATTTAGACTTGTAATCGTGGGCTCAATAAAGATCATATGAAAGGGTTTTGTATACTCCCAATATAAATTTGTGTCTAATTATAGAGTCATTATCGACCATTATATACATTTGCTTCGTTAAAAATTGACCATAATTGTAAGTGCAAGCCTCTGTGAGCTTCTGTGACAAGGTTTTTTGTAGTCACAACGTGAAGTTATGTTTGTTTAATTATTATATTTATTTTGGTCATTGAAAATTAAACACAGGCCTAATCGTAGGCTTTAAGGTGATGTTACAGTGTCATGCCACAGAATTTTTTCTAGGTCAAATCCAGAACTCACTCCTGTTAAATAAGAAAATCAGTATAGAAAAGAAAATGTCTTTGTTATCAGCAACAGCAGGCAGTAGAGAACTAAATAAACATTACCTGTACTATAACTGGCGAGTTCGTATATTGTAATTTCTCAACTTTTCATGCGAATAATAACTTATTAATATTGAAACCAGCTTCACTACCAGTAAAACCTGTATAAAGCGGGCACCCTTGGCTGAGACACTCACTAGTCTCCGCATAATACAGGGTGTCTGTCCTGAACAGGTTCAGCAAAACTAGTTGATTATCAACCGGCCTTTAGCAACACAATTTTACTCAGTGTAAGATGCAAGACTGGACCGCTGGGATGAGCCGCCCAGGCTAGACGCAACGTTTGCGAGCTCCGCGAAAACCGTAACTTTTCGTCTTTAAAAACCCTTTAAGCAAGGCTCTATATTGATAAGCTATGGGAAACCCAGACGACAGCAAAAAAGAAAAAAAAGGAGAGAAGAAAAGGCAACGCATTAGCAGTTAAAGCGGTAATGAAAACGCAGAAACAATCCAAGATGGCACCTTCGTCACATTGAAACTAACGGAGTACCAAGCCCTCCTTGACAGATTAAAAGCTGTTGAGGATACAATGAAAGAACGTGAGAAACACATTCTCCAACTAGAAGCTAGATTGTGTGTGGCCGAAACCAGCATCAACGAAGTGAAAACAGAATGCTCAAATGTAGCTGAATCACTTAACTATGCCCAGAAAGAACAAGACGACCTCAAGGAAAGAATGTCTCTGTGTGAAAACGAATTGTCCGCCCAAGGCGACGAAATTTCCCAACAGAGCGTTTACAGTCGGCGATGGAATCTCATCTTTTACCGTATTCCTGAATTTTCAGGAGAATATTGTGCATTGCTTGTTAAAAATGTGCTAACCGACAATTTGAATTTGGAAGAAGCAGAGGTGAGAAGTATGAGATTCTGCGGCGTGCACCGAATCGGACAGCATAGGAGAAGTAAGGTGCACCCGTCTCACATTCTCTCAGAGGGTAACACCCAGTAATTCTCGATTGAGAATATGGATAGTACCATGTGAAATGATCGTCTGAGCCGTCTGACACCGCTCATTCCAAGCATTGTCTAGAACAGCCAATGAAATTACCTTATCGAATATCCCCGGGATCGCGCGTTCAACTACGAGTAAACGAATTCCACCACGAGCAATCCGGTAAGCTGTATTTTTAGCTTTTTTTATCGAGGAACTTTACTCGCGAGATAGAATGGCACAACGAGCTCGTATCTCAGATGCACAGAGAGGCATTTTAGAGGGATTCTACGAACGAGGGATGGTTGGAACGGGAACCATGTACAAGGAGATGCTTCAAAACGCCGCAACCGACACTGGTTTGACGAAAGCTCAAGTCCAGGGAAGTATAATTCACTTTTTTGACAATCATACTGCATAGATGTAGTATGCTTTGCATGTTGGTTTATTTTTATTAGTCAAAATTTACGATTTACGGGAAACGAGTTCGTTCCTGGATGTTCATTTATTTTGTTGCGTTCGACGAAGTGGAATGAAAGCCTAATTTTGTTGCGTGACTATGCAGAGTTAGTTGCCCTGTGTAAGATTATAGTCTGGAAAATCCACATTCCTGTAAGGACACAAAAATGGCCACCCCGCTTAAATCTTGTAGGGGCATGTCACGGCATAGTTATTAACTATGGCACGGCATAGCTATTAACAAACACTTTTCAGGAACACATTCTTCTGCCACCGCTGTCACTCGAAGTTTCTCGCGTATCTTTTCCCAATTAAACACCGAGCTGTAGCTCCTTCTGTGAGTTGCAGACTGTTGGAATTCGTCCGAAAAAAACACAGGAACATCCTGATCGTTTACCTCCAAGGCGGCTTCAGAGAGGGAAGAGCTTCCTTCGCTCGGCTGAGAACTACACGAACTAGGAGAGCTGACTGCTAGGGGCGTACGAATCACGGACTTTCCAGTCCTTCCAAGGACAATCGTTTTCACAGAAACTGGCTTGAACTTCTTCATAATGCAAAAACAAATAACAAGGTTAAGGTGTCAAGGAGAAAATGGCGGCCGATGCAAACTAGATGTCGGTACTGCGGGCCGAACCAGTGCAGCAGTGCAGCATTAGACGGCTCAGACGATCATTTTACATGGGCACTATCCATATTCTCAATTGAGAAATACCGGGTGTTACCCTGCGAGAGAATGTGAGACGGGTGAATTAAGATCCGCCCGATAATCCTCCGCTTTACTCGTCGTGCAGACCGGGACAAAGTCTAGAAATGTCGCTACGCACTCAAAAATTCATCAGTCAGTGTCGGTGAAGACTTGCCCAAAGCAATACAAGATATCAGAGCAAAAATTTTGCTCCCAGCCATGAAGAAAGCAAAGGAAACCCCCAGCACTAGAGCTACCATTGTGGGAGACAGGCTGATTGTTAACGGCAAGTCTTATTTTCACTACCAAATCCCAAAAAAGTGGCAGGTAAACCAGCAAGTGCCACAACAGCAAGTTGAAGAACAAGGAGAATCGTAAGGCAACGGCCCCGCTCCCACCAGAATGCTTGTTTATATTATATCCTACAGCTAAGTACACAGTTAATGGTTTATAGTTTATTTAGCCTTACCCACTGTCTTGCTACATAACGTACTAAGTTTGTTTATTGTTTTCTAAGAAAGGTTGAGGGCCTCTTATTAAGTTTAAGCTTTTTTAGTTACCGTCCAGCGGAGTTCCAAAATTTTACTATCCATGCTTCTCGGTCAAAAACATACCAAATGTTTTGTAAGGCCAATTTGCGAGCCTTTTTTAATCTTTCTTTTTGTGTGTATCTTGTATAAAATTAAGGTGTACGTTTCCTCCAGCTTGCCGATTAGTAAAACGAAAATCATGTTAGTTTACCTCATATGTTTTGGGCACCAAAATATTTTGTTTTGTTTACTAGGAAATATGCTAATCAAATTAGAAGTTTTGAAATTTAAACGCATTAATTGTAGTCAAAAGAAAGCTGCCAAAGTACAAATACCTCACACGTTATATTCAACAGCTGTACATACCACAGTGCGCTATCAGTCCGAAACCATTTCTTGCACTGTAAATGAGCGTGCATGAAAGCCTCAACTTCAGCTGTCAGTCATTGAATGTAAAAGGGTTGAACAAATCGATAAAACGCCATTCGATATTCAGAAGAATACACAACCAAAATTATCACTTCTCATTTCTCCAAGAAATGCATAGTTCCAAAGATAGTGCCATCACTTGGGAGGCGGAATGGGGTGGAAAAGCACTTTTTAGTCACGGTTCTACAAATAGTAAGGGAGTAATGATTTTAATAAACCCAAAAAAGGACTGTAAAATCGAATTAACAAATTGACGTCAGTTTTTTATGCGTCTGGCCTGTTATTGATCATGAATTTCGTCATAACATTGGCAAAGTAGCTGTGGATCTACGAGGCGATAGCCGAGTGGATCCGCAGACTGACACGCCTTTATATGACACGCCTTTGCTAACCGCAGACAAATCTCTCTGCATGATGACATACTTCCAGTTTTCGCCGCTTGCGTCCCCTCATGCTCTCCATCCCAAAACGGGGTCCAAAGCATTTTTTGAAAGAAATTAATAGGATATCCTTCAATTTTATTAGGGAAGGTAAGCCAGCAAAAGTCAAAAGAAGTACCATCATCAGGGAAAAGAAACACGGTGGACTTAAAATGCTAGACTACGAGATTATGGACAAAGCGCTTACAGTCGCGTGGATTGAGCGGTTAAAGACACATTCCAGTGCATCGTGGAAAATAATCCGAGAGTTGGGTGTGAAACAATACGGACGCCTAACCTTCCTAATTAAGTGTCAGTATGACATTAAGATGCTGTCCCTTGACAATCTGCCAAATTTTTACCATACGCTACTAGCATACTTGCAAGACTTGAATTCCATAATAACGGCAGATGTAGATAATGTACCAGATAAAACTATATGGAACAACCAGAATATAGTAATCAACGGAAAATTTTCTATAGTTCTTGGTTTAACAAAGGCATCATCAGCATCCGCAGCTTGATGACGGAGAACAACCAATTCCTCTCCTTACCCGAATTAAGACAAAAGTTCAATTTGTAGATCCCCTTCACCCTCTACTACGGGCTTGTATCCGCCATCCCTAAAGAATAGAGTCGTCTTTAAAAAGCACCCTCCCCAGGGGCAAGGACATCTTTGAAAAGGCCAAATGTTCTATCAAACCGCTGACTACCCGCGCCACCTATTCTGCTTTCCTAAGTAAGATGGCTACCTCTCCAACTTGCGAAAGTAAGATTTTTAAGCACGGTTTTACAAAAGAAAATATTCAAAATGTATATTTACTTCCTTTTATAACCACTAACGATATAAAACTCATCACGTTTCAATACAAAGTAATTCATAATATCCTTCCTAATCAAGTCAGCCTGTTCCATGCTGGTATAGCTACTAGTAACGACACTTATCCACTGTGTAACGCTGAAAAACAAACCAGCAATCACATGCTTTACAGCTGTCCCGAAACCACCACGTTTTGGGGGCAGTTCACCGACTGGTGGTATCAAAAATTTAAACAAAACTTAATTCTCAACGAATGCATAATCTTATATGGTTGGCACCAAAAATCACCGAACGAGCGAGTTCTCAACTACGCTCTTCTCCTTGCAAAGTATCATATTTTTTGCACCAGCGTACGAAATAACAAGTTGGATTTTAACAGCTTTCTTTCTCGGCTTAGAACACATCCGAATATTTTAAGAGAAGTCTCTCTTGAAATCAAAACTCTCAATATCTTTCAATCTACTTGGGCCCGCCTAATGTAAAAAAAAATAAATAAATAAACATTATTACTAAGTATTATACAACTGTTAATACTATTAAGTCCGTGCGAGCTGCGTTCACGCTTTTTGTTTTACTTTTCTCTCTGTCTGTTCCCCATCCCATGCTAGCAATTATGTAATTAGAGCTTGTATGGGTGGTATAAAATCCATAATAATCTTTCCCCAGCGTATCTGAGGCGGATCTTTACCAACACCTCAAATGTACATTCACACAATCTCAGAAATTCTGAGATGAATTATTATGTCCCCAGACCCAGAACTGAGTCTGCAAAAGGGAGCCTACACTACAGAGGATCTGTTCTGTGGAACAAGATCCCCTCAGAGATTAGAAAACTGTCTAGTTTAAATGTTTTTAAAACTTCATTTGATGGGAAAGATTTTTTCTAATACACCTTGACTCATTTTAAGTCTTATCATTCATAATGTAAGTTTTTGTATTTTTAACATTATAGTTCCTTAGAGTATTTTAGTCTAGTTTTAAACACGATTCCTAGGAAGACCATGTAAAGTGATATGATCTCGTGGATAAATAAAGATTGATGATGATGATGATGATTGTCTGCATTGTTAGTATTGTAAGTAATGATGACACGAACTGTTAGTTTTGTTTGTTAAGTTATGTTGTAAGTAGAGTCTGCATTGCATGTACTGTTATTATTGTAAGTAGTGTAAGTATTTGTTTATTTAATAAAAAAAAAAAGATGCAAGACTGCTCGTGGAGGCATAAATTCTTGGTAGGCCACCGCCCTGCAGTTTACTTTAATTCACTGCTCTTTGCTTGCGGTTAGCAACGATGTAATGTGTCCACTGAATGCAGGGTTATTTTACAACAAATGTGGGAAGATAATTTTGGGAATCAAGCTGGTATCCACTTAACAGAGCGTGCAGGCTTAATATGGGAGTCTGCTAACTACATTTTTCAATGTACTTGCATTTTATGCTGTCTTGTTCAAACGATTTTCAATCCAGGCTTCAAAGTAATTTGGTTTGGTTTTGCTACTCTTTATAATCGATTAAAGAAAGGAAAAACAAACCTTCTAATCTCTTGTCACCAAGATATAGAGGAAGTTTATCCCGATTCCGCCCAGTTAGAGTTGCAGTTCTTCGAGTAACGACCGTAACGAGCTCCCGCCGTCAGTTTTAAAACTATCTCCCGCATCCCGCGGGTCAAAATGAGGAGGAAATCCTGCCCCTGCCAAAGAAATTTTTATCACGCATCCAGTGTTGTTTCTAAATTTAAGGCATTTCTTAATGTTTTGTTTTATTTCCTTGGATACCTTGAATTTCCATTGAGCAAACATATCAAGGCTTAACTGCCGTGCGAATCTCTGGCCCCGGTAAAAAAAAAAAACTCCTCAAAGTATTATTATATGTCGTTCTTTCTTCCTTTGTAGTCCTTCTGTAAAAGAATACTCCTGTACTTAGTTATGGTTAGATTTGAATAAAAGAAATCTCCGATCTAACAGTAAATCAGTCAGACGATCCCCTGCTGGCGAAACATCTCGAGTTGTCGAACAAAGAAACCATATCATTTCACAAGGTACAACCTTTTGAGTTTTTTCATATTAGTTTGTGCATCCTTTTCAGTTACAACACTGATCCAAAGGGTGGCCCTAGGTGAAAACTTTTTATTCTTCATATGTTTTTCCGTATCATAAATTTGTTTTTGTCGAGAGTCTCCATTGGGTCTTGTTGAAGGAAAACTTCCTTAACTTGGAAATCGAAGTCTCTGACCAGAAACTCAGTTGTTGGCGTTTGTGAGCTAAGGAATCTTGGCCACGCAGAAGATGTTGGTTCATGTCAGTGGTGGGTCTAGTAAAAGGGCCCTTAGAATTTTCATTTTTATTGCAATTACAAAAAAAGAAACATTAATATACGCACATTAAAGCTAGAGTTACACACATTTTAAAACTAAAAATACATTAAATGCATAAATAAATAAAGTTAATTAATTAATAAATATAAGTTTACTACCAGGTTAATAATTACATTTCATTCCAATATTACAATATTACAATCTTGTATTCTAAAGTCTTTACACACGCACAAAGATGACGTTAGAAATACTAACATTTG
>JAHPZR010007541.1:7500-12226 GCA_019787425.1 Platygyra sinensis | reverse complement strand
GTCTGTACGAAACGAAAGAACTACCCTGACCTTTGATATTTAAAGGCTTGAGAAATTCGGGAAAAATGTTTTGAGTCGGATTTAGTATGGAACAGAGAAACTGCGAACTGATCAGTACGATACACCTTAGTCTGGGGGTACTCCCGCGATTTGTCCCGAGTGTAAAGCCCCGACCCCACTTATGTATTTTCAGAAGTCCCCGTTTCCATTTTGAAGTAAAAGAAGCAAAATAATTTCTCCACCAAGCTAGCATTTTCGAACCTTTCCACCCCTCCACACTAATGGGTTTCAATCGATAGCGCATGAGGTTTTTTTTTCGATTTCCCGTATCGTCCACACTAAACCGAAAACGATGATGAAAGCGACCATACTCGTCTTTTTCAAACGCTCTTGATAAAAAAAAAAAATCAGGAGTATATTGAATAGCTGACACTAAGAAAGAAGTCTCAATATAATTTTGAAGTTTCATTGACGTATTCACCACCATGCCTCAAACGTCACCTTTCTTTGAATATAACACCGTGAAGGATTGACGGCTTGTAAGGTGATGGCTAAATTTAATTAAGAAATTTCTTTGCACGCAGCTGCTGTTGAAAAGACCAAAACTGACGATAAGTGGATTTCACAGAAAGTTAAGTTGAAAAACAGGAAATATTATGCTTGACTGACAAGGAGGAATGGATAAATGTATGACGCTCGAAGATGGCGAGAGAGTTGAATTTTTAATTTTAAAATTAAAAAGGTCATGAAATACTTTTTCAAGAAAATACACCAAAGAACCCAGAATTGGGGATTTCTGAGGAAATAGGCATTCAGAAGTGCAAAACAGTTGCAACACTAGCGAAGAAATTATTTGAAGCATTTTTTAAGGAAATGGAAAAAACGAGCAATTCCTTGTCAGCGATATTCAATTTTGCTTTTATATTTACAAAATGTTTATTTGATGCACAAAACGTTTTGGAAACGAACTTAAGAGAAGAAGAATTGAAGTAAGCCTCGCGACAGTGCTTTCTTTATTTTGAATTTTTCTTTTAGAAGTATGGGAAAACTGTTGAAAGCCTAGCTTTTCGTCCTATAGGCAGCTGAAGTATATAGACAATTTCGCAATGAGAAGCTGATACTTCAAAAAATATCTGTTTCCTTCTGTCGAAAACACAGAATAAATTATACTATTTGATTATGTTAGTTGCTGTTTCATTTTATCTGTCCACCAGTTTTAAAAGATCTTCCAGGAAGCTAAAGTGGAAGAGCAGCGCAAGAACATATGATACAGGGAAAGTGCCTATCAGCTAAGTATTGAGGACATACATCATTGTCAGAAATTTTGGCTCTAAAAGAAACATTTTAGTTGCGAGGATCTTATAATGAAACTTTGTTATTTTAATGTCACACTTGATCTAGAAAGGTACACTTTTTGGACGATTTACTGAGCTCGATTGTCAAACAGTGACACCATACAAACTGGATGGATTTGCAAGTTAGGATCGTGGCGGCATGATCTTGGCGAACGTACAATCGTGGACAAAATTCCTTGGGACACTTGTGTAATTGCATTAATTTTCTGCGTTTTTAAAACGGAGTTTTAAAAATGCACTGTTTTCCGTTTCAAAATGCGTTGCTTCCCCCCACCCCGCCCCCCATACAATGTTGAAAATCTAGAGAAATATAGCGTGTACACTTGTCCAACATTGTAGGGGGAGGGGGGGGGGGGGGAAGGGGCTGAACAAGTGTAGATGAATTCGCGCCTGACTGTTTGTTTGGCGCGAGTGGAAAATCGCCACAAACGTGAATTTGTCCCAAGACTTTTGTCCATGATTTTAGGTGTCTCGTACTCCAAAGATGATTCATCGACTAACATTGCAGATATGATATCGACAGCATTTGGTTAATAAAAACGATCCGCAGCATACTCCGTTGTTACAGACGAATTGTGTCTGGGTGAGCGTTCATTCAGAGGTAAAATGACAATCTTCGGTGACTTTAGAAATAAGCTAGGTATAATAGAATAGCAGGTGTGGGGTACTCAGTTGCATGGTTCAATATGGCAGACCGGACACACCGACGGGTTTCAACAGGCAAATTGTAGCGAACACTTTAAGAGGGCCGACCAGATAGGTTTTCTGGTATCACTGGGGTGATGGGGATAGATCAGTGAAAATGGCAATGAAACCAGATTTACCACACAGTTAGGTTTTAACGTCCTGAACATTTTAAAGTAGAATTGGTACTTCTGACAGGTCACGTGATATGTCACATGACGTTTAGGGGAAAATAGCCATTATTTGAGGAATTGGCGGCGGGTTTTAGTAATATCATCCCGCAAAAACGCGTTTTAGATACAGATCAATCATTTTCATCCTCTCACGTTTGGAATGACCGTCCCTCTTTACTCAGAAAAATTTTATTGCGTGAAAGGTCGCCTTTTTTGACAAAATTTGACCTTTGATCATCTATATCTTCTAAAAACGAAATCAAGATAGATCGTTCCAAACGTACAAGGTAGATAATTTCAATTTGCTTTAAAAATGCTCATTTATCGATCAATAGAACGAAAATTCGCCACCAATTCGCCGATTTACCAAAATTTAACAAAACGGCCACGTGACATGTCACGTGGTCAACATAATACGTTAAGGCAAGGCGGGTCGTTCGAGTTTTATCATCAGGGAAAAGTTCAGCTTGGTAAAACCAAATATAACAAGAGATATAGCTGCCCAACCATATTTTTACTTTGCATTCCTGACCCAGGCCTTAAAACTGCTTGAGTAGCAGGGTTCGTTATAACGGGGTTTGTTTCCACATATTTCACTGTAATTCTGCCGGGCTTTCAAATGTTGTTCGTTATAACGGGGTCCTTCGCTATGCGGGGTTCGTTATAGCGGGGTTCCACTGTATTAAAGGCTTAGCTGAAAATATGTGAATACAGCAGAAATAATCAGAAAAGTTACGACTCGACTAAAGATTTCGATTGAGTCAAAACTCCTTGTCTGTCTTCTTAAAACGAAATCAAGATAGATCGTTCCAAACGTACCAAGGTAGATAATTTCAATTTGCTTTAAAAATGCTCATTTATCGATCAATAGAACGAAAATTCGCCACCAATTCGCCGATTTACCAAAATTTAACAAAACGGCCACGTGACATGTCACGTGGTCAACATAATACGTTAAGGCAAGGCGGGTCGTCGAGTTTTATCATCAGGGAAAAGTTCAGCTTGGTAAAACAAATATAACAAGAGATATAGCTGCCCAACCATATTTTTACTTTGCATTCCTGACCCAGGCCTTAAACTGCTTGAGTAGCAGGGTTCGTTATAACGGGGTTTGTTTCCACATATTTCACTGTAATTCTGCCGGGCTTTCAAATGTTGTTCGTTATAACGGGGTCTTCGCTATGCGGGGTTCGTTATAGCGGGGTTCCACTGTATTAAAGGCTTAGCTGAAAATATGTGAATACAGCAGAAATAATCAGAAAAGTTACGACTCGACTAAAGATTTCGATTGAGTCAAAACTCCTTGTCTATTTTATTTCCGCAGCGTAAAGTTTCACTATGTGAAAGAAACACGCATGATGTTAGTAGCCTTTTGCGAACGCTGGTGAAAATTGTTGTAGTATCTCAGCACAAAAGAACGCGAAACAAATCTTTTTCACGATTTGTTTACAATCTGAAAACACCGACTCGGACTTGACAGTGTACGCGCTGCACTATACAAATGAACTACGCGTACGCGTCAAACTTCCCTTTCAAAAACTTTTTACAAACTCGCCAAACGAGCAGAAACAATCAGAAACTATCAAAAACAGGTTTTGGTTATGATTAAGCATTGTTTGGCAAACTCACAAATTAACTCGATACCGGAGTAAACAGTTTTCTTACAGAACTTTTCTCTACAAAACAAACACAAACGTTTACGCGTATAACTAGCCGGCGAGCGGATTTTATTCATTCACAGCGCGAAATTAAAGAAAATTCTCGACCCTGAAAAACACACCTTTTCCATTATATCAGAGCATAAAAGTACATAGAAGAGCCCTGGTTCTTCTTCTTTGCCTTATTCCCTGCCATCGCTGTGAAAAATCGGCAAGAAAATCTCGCAACTCTCACCATTTCATCACACAACGTGACAACATCCACACGAGAGCCTAAGACATGTGCGTAAATCAGCGCGGATATATGACGTCATGATGGCGCAATTTGTCCTAAAAATAGAAAAATTGTCCCATATCATGGGTCCGTGCGCATCCCAAGACTTACGGTCTCCGTCCCTGATTATGGCTCCTGCCTGATTATGGCTCCTGATTAATATCACTTTATCTGGGCAACTGCGCACCTACCCCTCCTCTAACCCAACATGTTATAATAAGTTAATAAGTAAATGTTACTGTTTGGTTAGGAGAGAGGTAGGTGCGCAGTTGCCCGGACACTGATATTCCTCCGAAATATTTCACACGGGGGGAACTTCTTTCCTGGGAAAACTCACTTCAAACTTTGGCAAATCATATCTCAGCTAGTTTTTGTGATATGGACAAACGGTTTATGGCACTCGACTTGTCTTGATGATTTCCTTCGAACACGGTCAAAAACGTTTCCAAATTAGTAAACTGAATTTACGAGTTTCGTATGATGTCATTGATTGTGGCGTCAGAACTTGAAATTTTCTGTCAAATTTTAGCCTTCTGAACAGGCTAATTTTTTGCGTATTTCTGGCGAAGAGAGGCGAAAGCG
>JAHPZR010007541.1:0-2500 GCA_019787425.1 Platygyra sinensis | reverse complement strand
GGGAAGAAATAATTTGATTTCTTGTTTTTAGATTGATTTTTACACGAGTTCTTCGCTTTTATTTTCCGTTGTTTTCTCAAATATCAGCCGTAATAGTACAAGAAAGGAAATTCTGTTGTATTTGGTTTCGTTTAATGCCCTCCGAAGTCAATTAATTCATTTTTGCATATTGAATTTCTCGGCTTCCGTTGGACATTTTGTCGCGCGATAAAGCCTTGAAGTAACATCATTTCTTGTGTATCAGTATGTCTTCCTGTAAAGTCAAGTTTGAACAAATTTTGTACCATATCCTCACAAGATTCCAAGAGAATGTTGTTTGGTTAAGTTAGTTTTCGTGAAGGATCAAGTTATTATGTTAATTAAGTTAGTTTCCATAGAGGATCAAGTTGTTATGTTAGGTTAGTTTCCATAGATGATCAAGTAGTTTTGTTAAGTTAGCTTTCATAAAAGATCAAGTTGTTTGGCTAAGTAATATTGTGGCAAATGTTCAATTATATTTCAAGTTAAAGGGATGCATATTTGCACATGTTGAAACTGAAGAGCTCTACCTAGGAAAAATACACTTCCATTTCCTGTTAGCAGATAGATCTATACCCATAGATTATTTTAAATTGTTATTACCAAAGGCAAGCCCTATTGGACTACGTGTTTAAAATAAAATTGTTGGCTTTCATCTTGTGGTTTTGGATCATTGATGTCATACTCATTCGCTAGCTATATGGCGAAAACATTTTGTTCAACAACATTGCAGTGTTTTTTTTTCCTATTTTCATTACTGTGCTAGCAGAGGTGTCTTATCTTGTCTTTTGTATTTCCTGGTTTTTTCATGGTTGTCTTACCTGTTCCCTAATTAAGACAGCTATGAAAATACTACGAAACATGGAGAACTCTGCTGGTATACTTTCATTCGTTTTGCACTTCGGTATTTCCCACCAGTAACCTCATGTCCTCTCAGAGGCCTATAATTTTTTAATTGGTCAACAGACCAAACAATAAGTTGCTTTCCATTGCAGTTTCCTTTCTTTCTCTCTCTTTTTTTTATTTCCTTCCTACAGAAGTAGCTACATGTAGTCCTCGACTACCTATTTTTCAAAACGCCGGGCAACAAAAATTTTTCTATCTTGTTGTTTGAACTTTCGCTTTGAAAATCCAGGTGTAAATATTTGCATATTCAATTGCGAAAGTGCTGTGTATTTGCAGGTCCAAGGCGAAAAAAAAGGTGCTTCTTCGGGACTATACCCTCCTACATATCCTTCGTATACACAGACGACAAATTAAGATTTCATGGCGAGCTCAAAGAGCGTCTGCGTATCCATAGCAGACTTAAGCTATCGGAACTGCCTGCCTCACCGTTTGGATCTTTGGAAAGCAGTTTTAAAGCGCTGGAAAGAAAAAATTATCTTCTCTGTGCTTTTCCTGAGTTTACTTCGAAAATAAGTCTTGTCATTTTTCTGCATAACTGATTCACATGGGGTGCTATGGCTCAGGCTGACAACTCAGAATTGCATTCTAACGTGCATGAGGGTGCTTTTGGGGTGTTCTCGTGATGTGTGATTAGCTGTTAAGAAATAGAAAACACCGTACTGTGTTCGAGTAATAGAAACACGAATGGAAATTTTGGAGAACGAGAAGTGCTTTTTCGAGTTCTCCCAAGCGTTCTCGAGTGTTCCTATAACTCGATACAAACACGGAGAACATGTTTCCTATTTCTTTTAGACAACACCTCGACGAAAACAAGGGAAAGAACTTCTTTTCTTTGATCATCAAAATGTATGTTCTCTTTGCTCGCGCCATCATGGTGTCAAAAGCCCGTGCTTGTCTATTGTTTATGTTGAGTTTTAGCAGAATTCTACTAGTATACTAGAGCAAATGCTGTAATCTGATTGGCTAAGCCATTGCACACTATCAGCAGCCGACTTCTTGATGCTCGTCCGAGTGGTAAATGCTGAACAACCCTTCTGTCGCCTCCTCAACATTAAACTGAGCGTTTTCGTGGTCCACTTGAAGATTGTTCGAAGATACAAATTTCTCTAACTCATCGCCCCGATTTGACGAGCCATTAAAGCTACTTTGTGTGAGGAAAAGTTCTTTCTCAGAGTCACTCGTTTCTGCCATCCTTGCAGTACAGTGTGAAAAAATAAAGTAGTTTTCAAGCTGTCAGTATTTTTTAACAATGTCCAAATCCTAGAGCTATTGTAAAGCTTCTTTAGTTTGCATATGGTTGTTTTGGTCGGTAAATCAAAAGCAAAAAAATAACGTCTATAGCGATACTCACCGTTACGTCACCTATTGTTATTAATGTCCCAACCAGAGATCTATTAGTTATTGAGACAAAAGGTTCTTTTGTTTTACGGTGAGCAAATTTGAAAAAACAAATTGCTCATCAATGTTTGTGAACAGTGAATACAGCTATTACGCTGTTTTACAATGGTAAACCCCACTGCGTTTTTTCGCAACTATTGTTCTTTGTTTTGTCAGTGTACGTGTGTCAAAATAACGA
>JAHPZR010007540.1:42500-55795 GCA_019787425.1 Platygyra sinensis | reverse complement strand
ATTATTTACTTATATAGCGGAAAATACATGTGGATAAGATCTAATGCGCTATACAATAAAACTAAGCAAACTTAAATATAAAACGAATTATGAAAGGCTAAGAATATATAATTAGACCAAATAAAAATATAAAAACAAACTATAAAAGCAAACATGAAAATGCCTGTCTAAAGAGGTGTGTTTTAAGAAGTCCTCTATTCGTGTAACACGCTTTTGGAACGAGCAAAACATCCATTACGTTCTCCTCCAACCGGGTAACACGCTTTCAAAACGCGCAACATATACATTACTTTCACTTCACTGTTTTGCTTTTTAATTTGTATCCTGGCGAACAAATGCTTTGTCGATGATGTTGTCATCGTCGTCGTTGTTAAAGAACATTGGAAATCCAAGAGCGTCCTTTTCCACCTCTTGGGGACTGTGATAATGAAATGTATCAATTTTTTGTTGAAGGAGCTTCCACTGCAAATATCCTTGAAGACTATGTTTCTGTTATCTACAACAGAGTATAAAACGAGAGAAAGAATACTTGTTACATCAGACTTATGCTATTTTTGATTCACCTGGGTGTTGACTTTTCCGTAGCTGTGGGGAAAAGCACTTATCCATTGCGGCTCATTAAGTTTTTTGATTACTATGGCAAAGCTTCTTGCCGTGATTCAAGCAACAACGACGCAATCATGGCACAAACAACATGTCCTATCGTATAGCGGAGAGGATAAGGCGTTATGTGTTAGGACTTGAACCACTTAACCCTCCTCAAACTTTACGAACCCCCTGCCTATGTCTTGGGACAAATGTCGCGTCTCCTGGTAAGAAGCCCGTTGCACAACCGAAATTGATTGCTTAAACTGCAGCTTTGACTGTTAATTAAGGCACACACAAATCCAAAGGATTGAATAGACGGAAGGACTAAAAAGACATAGTGTGGATTTTTATCATGCCATGGTTGTCGGCAAGTAGATGATTGCTGCTCAAGATACTTTCCTTGAGGCGTGGCGCTCTGGAAGACCTCGGTGCGGGCATCGAAAGCACTGAGGTTATTGAATTGCTCCGACAGCCATGGTTTAGTGTTATCTTGCACATTTGTAAGCGTAACACTAGTAGGTTATGCATGTTAGAAAGGCAATTTGTCAGTTTAAACCGGAAAAGAAGGCTGAAGTTTTCGGCCGAAACTTCTTATCAAATTGCCATAAGCGTATCATATTTTGGCCATGTCAGCATCAGACTCACTTTAGTACATATCATTCTCTTTCAATTCCTCCTTTTCCCGTCATTTATAACTTGATCCACACACCCGTCTGTCGTATTCTTTCCTCCCATGTTGATCTGAGAGATGGTATGTTACGTTCAATACTAATCTTGTATTGTTGTCTCCATTTTTCCCGATCGCTTAAAGGTGAAGATAAATGCAAAAACATATTTCGACAATGATATCTCAGTCTCAAGGGGCATGAATCTCGACAAGCTTGCAAAAGCTGGAACCGTTGTGGACAAGACTGAGTAAGAATTACTGTTTTAACTTAAATAACCCTGTATATTTTTAAGCCAGATACCTATTTGTTGTTCAGATAATTTATGAATAAATTTTGTTAGTATATACACACTCAGTGATCTTGTGTGTTTAAGCAATCTGATTGGTTCGCTATCTCTGGCTAATGAGCATTAGTATATACACAGTCAGTGATCTTGGTGTTTTAAGCAATGTGATTGGTTCGCTATCTCTGGCTAATGAGCATTATTCACTCCCTACCGAGTGAATAATGCGTAAGCCAAACAAAAACAAAATGGCGGGTGTAAACTCGCGTTTCGCCAGTGTTTCGGAATCAGAAATCTTGAAAATACAAGAAGATGCAGTACCTGAGAACACAAAGAAGGCCACGAAATTTGGAATGAAAGTTTTCAGAGGTAAGAGAAGACTTAATATTTTGCAAACCAGTGTTTGTTACCGTTCATTACTTTAGATGCAATGTAATTATCGCTAAAAATGCAACAATCTTCACGGTTAAGATTTGTCTCATTAAGAGTAATTTTATTTTGTAGATTGGTTTGCCCAGCAAAATGAATTTCTCACCGAAATTGAGGAAATGGAAAAAGAAGAATTAAACAAATGTTTAAGAAAGTTCTACATGTCTGCAAGGAAACAGGACGGGTCATATTACAACAAAGCAACGCTTACCTCAATTAGAGCCGCCATTGATAGACACTTACGCAACGAACCAAACAGCAAGCCATTTTCGATAATTGGCGACAGCGAGTTCACAGAAGCAAACAAGGCACTTAATTCCTTGCTGAAGTCTCTGAGTAAGTCAGGTGAAATATGTTCCACGGTCCATAAACCCGCATTAACAGTGGAAGCTGTAGCGAAGCTTTATGAAGTTGGCGAACTGGTAGATGCGAGCAGCCTCGACCCAAAAAAGCTACAACAAACAGCGTGGTTTTTCATAACCCTCTACTTTGGTCGAAGAGGGCGAGAAAACCAGCGGCAGCTGACAAAATCAAGCCTGAAGCTTTCCAAAACCCCGAATTCCGGCCTGGAATATTATGAGCTAAACAGAGAAGCGCCCGGAGGAGTATTTTCAACAAAAAATCATCAAGGTGGTTTAGATGGCAGCGACGACCCATCTGACGGGAAGATGTTTGAAAGCAAAGGACTCGCTCACTGTCCAGTAGCTGTAGTAAAGGCATACCTGTCCCATTTAAATCCAAAATGTGAAGCTCTGTTTCAGAAGCCTTTAAGTGGTGCCAAATTTAATCCATCGTCAGATGTCATCTGGTACTCTACGGTACCACTGGGCCACAACACTATCGGCCACATGATGAAGAATATGTCCTTACAAGCTGGTATCAACCCTCCGTTTACCAATCACTGTGTTAGGTCGACAACCGTTAATATTTTGTCGTCGAGGAACATGAAAAATCGCCATATCAGAGCTGTCACGGGCCATAAAAGCGATGCAAGCTTGGAATCTTATAACGATCGTCCGACATTCGAGCAGTTTCAGGACATGTCCTCAGCAATAACAGAGTTCGTCAATCTGAGCAAACCTCAAGTCGCTCTTCGCCCGGTATTGGCACCAGTGAATTCCGCCGGTTCGGCAGCAGGATTAAGTGCCATTCAGTCCAACACCTCCACAGATATTCAGGTAGTCCAAGAAAACATCCAGTTTTCAACGCAGTCCTGCGAACATGGTATAATTTCTGGTGGATCCTTCGCCAACTGCTCTTTCAACTTTCATTTCAAGTGAACTTCAAAAACTTTGATTGAATGATGACAATATTTTGCAAGCATACTTTTGATTCACACTGATTTGAACGGTGTTTAAGGACCATTATTCTAGACTGTCACGAGGTTTTTTCGAAGATTAACTATAGATTTTCCATGTTCAAAGATTCTGTAAATAGTTTCGCGAATTCGCGCATGCTTTGTACCGCTCGCACGTTTTCCACGCATGAATTGAGAGGTCAATTAAATCGATTTTTAATGGTTTCCTTCTGAAAATGTTGTTGAGATCACTTCCTGTGTATATACTAAAACAATTATTCTTCTCAATCTCGGTGAATAGTGGCAGAATATTTACCTCGCCGCTTCGCGGCTCGGTAAATATTCTGCCACTTATTAAATATGAATCTTAGTTTCTTCATTCGTGACGAATGGCAATTTAGTGTAGGTATTCATACGGATTTTCTTACTCCACGACAAATTACAATCATCTCAATAGAATTTGTAAGTATTACGAGTTAATGTTCTGTAAATCCTAGTTGCCAGAGGTTATTAAGATTAATGAAATTGGCATGTTTTCAGCCAATCACAGGTATTCATAAACTTCACGGTGTTGTAAAATCATAACTAGTGCCCTTTAGGTGGCTCGATCGCCAGATTTTTCAATAGTGACATCTTCTAACCTTAAATAGGAAGCTTGAGAAAAACCACGACGGAAACGACAGCGTTATAATTCTTGGTACTTTTCTTTTTCGTCCTACGCCAAACAAGAACGTGAAATAACCAAGGTCTGTGCATGGAGCATGGGAACCCTGACGGCCATTTTTTTAAATATTTATTTCAGATTTATCCATATGTTCTAGATTTTGCATCGTGATAGTTTTGACAAAGATAAAGAAAGTAAATGACTTTAGGGTATCGCGAGATTCGTAGGTAAAATATAACTTTGTCATTGTAGTTTCTTAAGCTCCCCAATATAAATCACAGCGCAGTAAAAACATAATACAAGGGATTGATATCCACACTGCTGCTAGTGACAGACCGACGTTACGGGTGCGGTGTATTTTGTCGAAATCGGAATCGCCATAACAATGCAATGACGTCATTGCTTATTTTTGCTCACGGTCAATTATTATTTTTTTTTTTTTAATCTAGAGGTTTTCTTTCTAAACTGTCTACTGTACTTGTAGTTTAGATAGTGTGTCTGATGTAGAGCGACTTAAAAAGTTCTATGACAACGATTCCGAGAATCGTCTATTCGCTCTGGTAGATTTTCGCTGGGCTTAGGGGAAGCGTGTAACATAGTTAAGCCATGATATCAAATTGCTCAAATTTTGTTTTTACATTTTCGGCGCCTGATAATTATTTTTGTTGGTCGCCTGTTTGTCTCATTATGCGGCCCATCGTTAAGCATTTTCTTACCAGCGTGAATTCCAACCACCAAGCTTTTTGGACAACGCGGCATTGGCTTCGGAAAACGAAGGTAACACTGATCGACAGATTAACATAATTTGGTTCTTCTAACTGTTTTTTTTTATTTTATTATTTTTTTTTTTTTTGACAAACAACAGCTAACTACTATAGCTGTTTGTGTTCACTAAAACCAAAACAAAAACATTAAACTTAAAGTAAATTATTGATCTCGCCGTCACCAGGGAATGCCTTGCTTAGTCGGACTTTGCAGTTATAATTAATGTTTCATAGATTAATTTGTCCAGATTTCCATTGAACATTAAAAGTTTCTGGTCTAAATTTGGTAACGAAATGTATAAATGTATAATGTATTTGATACTTCTTCTGATTTCGCTACTATGTTTGTTGCTACTTTTACGGATATTGCAGATGGCCTTTCCCTCCAACAGCGCTGAACGCATTTTACAGCGACGGTGAAAATAAAATGGGTAAGGAACTTTACTTTGTAAAGGGTGCTGACCAGTGGTTTCACAAATCTACCATTATAAAATGCTGCTTTTCAAATTACAAATTTTCACAGCTTTCTAGCGGATTGCGCTACAACGAGCGTTGATTGGATGCTTTAGTGGTGGACTTAAGTGCCCAAGGCTGTCCACGTGAGCAAAATGCGTGTCATGGTATTGCTTACTTCTAAACCCTCGTGAAATGTCCGAAGAGTATTGCTTTCGAGTGGTATACCTGCATGAAATAACCCACGGCTTTACTGTACCCTGATTCGCCGTATTTCCTGTGGGATGGTATACTGCTATGTTCACCAATGTTTCTTGAGCTCAGGGAGGGAAAAATACGAGAGTATTTACTAGAAAGCGATAATGACTTGACAGTCGTGCTTAGGAGATTGTTTTGGTTAATTTAATCTAATCTAATTTCATTTAGTTTCACACCCTTAAAAGGTTTTTAACCTCTGATCCAAAGTTGTTATTATTGTATAACAAAATAACATCTTTTTTTAATTTCAGTCTTTCCAGCTGCTATTTTGCAACCTCCATTTTATAATATGCAGTATCCGAGGTAAAGAAAAGAACGATGTTCACTTTGTGCAGCCATATAATGCTAGGATTCACTTCATTTTGTAATGTAACCTGTAGCGCCGGCGTTTTTGCTGGGCGACCGTTTCTTTCTAATAGCAATTCACTACTGTTTTAACAACCAAAACCTGTATCTTTAGCCGCACCGTTTAAGGTAATTTCCAATAGCTTCCAACTTTTTCAATCATTTTCAGTTTGATGGATCAATACTATATTAATTTTCTCACATGATGCTACAATAATATTATCACAGAAATGTTCACAAAAGTTCCAGGGCAAACAAGTTGTATTTAGAAAATTTGGATATTCTCTTTAAGACCGGCACACCCTGTGACTAGTCACTGCAACTAGTCGCAGGGGCTACTACCATATGTGTGCCGAGTATTAATGTAAGTTGGCGCAAGAAAGGCCGGAATTTTATCGGTCGATTTTACATTTTCATTACATTTTCCATCGTAATTGGACGCTATACATTTTCTTATTGCGACTTGGGCAGCGACTTGTATTGTTTGCCCCTGACGATCACGAAGTTTTCATTAAGTAGAACCAGCTCTAACAAAAAGAAAGTATTCTTAACCGCTCTGTTGTATGTGCCTTCATAGAGCTTCTTGAATTAGCTTTCTGGTAGAGAAGCGCCCTATTACAACTCTCCAACTGACCTCTCCGCGAGAGGAGATGAGGCGATAAAAGTTCATTGGTTGTGAGGGAAGAGAGGCGATAGACCATTAGGCATCTGTAGGAGAAAAGGGAAGGGGCTGTGGGCTGGAATCTATAAAAACAGGAATCCGTTGCAGGAACGCTGGAAATTTCCAGACCGAAAAATAGAAATATGTTTACGCTTATCAAAATGTAAGTGAGCTATATGTATGCAACAAAACAGAACAAACCCGGACAGAACAAAGTCCTTGAAGCCTTTTTAAATGAAGTAGATGAGAGATTAATTAAACCAACCCAAAAACCATTCTCGACTTTGCTTTTTAGAGCAATGAATTATGGTTTCATTGGAGGAGTGATGGCGCATGAAATAACTCACGGGTTTGATGACACAGGTTAGTAAAATGGTTGGTTTGGTCTAGGTTATCGATGTACAACTTGTAAGCAGCTGATTAGCTTTATTGCTACGTTCAGCGGTTCTTATATAGCGCTTCTTTTCCTCGCATAATAGACCAATTTAGATATATTAAATTCAGGCTAACACAATAGACCTCAGAACGAGGCTTTAAAGAATAAACCGTAAGTGAGGTCTTTTGTTTGAGGCTGAATTTAATACATCGAAACTGGTACATTGTCCTCCTTCATACCAAGGGAATCCCTCTATGTTGGGTAGCTAAATCCGTGCACCTTGCAAAGTGTTTTCCGAACCTGACTTCACTAATCTTCTACCTCTGCGATATTAGAATGTTTATTCCCAAGGCCTCTTCATTTAACCGACTTTCGGTCAATTCTATTTCCGCTTCCGCATCTTTTATTCCCCATCCACGTGCATCGAGATATTTTTAAATCCGCGATTTTTTTTTTTTTTTTTGGGGGGGGGGGAGGGGGGGGTCCGAACCCCGTCCACACTCATCCGACGAATTCGACAGCGAATCCGGATATTTTTTTTTAATCCCACCTCCAGAGTGGAAGAAAATAACTCAGTAACGAATGCGGCGAATCCAGATATTTTCTAATCCGATTACGTGGCAAAATCGTGTCCGATCTTTCACCGAACAATAAACCAATTTATTATCCAACTGCACATTGTAGAGTACAAATAAGTCCCAAAACAAGTACAAATATCACGCGGTATTTGTACTCCAGAGTACCAGTGAGACAGGTTTTCTGTCGTTGACCAATCGTTTACCTTGATTTCCCACGCCAATTCCGTTCCGCTTCGCATATTTCTTTCACGCATTCCCCGTAAATAAATTCGCGAATTCACCCGCACGCACATAACAACTTGGCGTGTTGGATGATAAATCCCTTATTAGACATTTGGTTGTGCCCCAGGGGGGATACTCCCTCTAATGGCCTATACGGGGAGGCTCCGCCAGAAAGGGGTACCTTTTCCAGGCTTCAGGTATATAAAAGGGTAGGGATTTCACAAGTTGAGGTATGTAAAAGGGTAGGGAAATCGGTCATTTAGGTATTTAAAAGGGCCTATAATTAAAATATTTCAAATAAACGCCCCTTACGGCTTTATCAGTTTGTTTATTAAGCACAGCATGAAATGAGAACAAGACTTCCTAAAGATGGTATGTGAAAGGGGTACCTTTTTTTTTTCAATAAAGCTATATAAAAGGAGTACATTTTCTGCCAAAATGGTATCTAAAAGGGTAAAGGGTTGGACCTTGGGGCGGAACCTCCCCGTATTAAACTTTGTTAAGTAACCCCCCCCCCCCCCCGGGGGGGTTGTGCAGTATCACCGAGAAATTTTACGCCTTGTTTGCATTTTGACTCGCCCTACGGGCTCTTCAAAACACGGCACAACTCGTGAAAATACTGAGCGATAGTACACAATAAAACGTTTAAGGGCCCATTAAAGTATCTCGTTGCCTAAGCTACACAGTTGCTACCCAGGTGCAAATTCACTTCCGGTCAGCCAAAATTTTTTCCCGCGCTTTTTTCGGGGCTGGCGCCTGTTTCTCGAAAGCCCCGGAAACCTTTCGGGCCCGTAAAGCCATATCAGAATCTCGAACCTTACGATTACAGAGCTGTTTTATTCACACATTCTTAATACGAACAGAGGTTCCTTTCATACAAGAAGTTTCAGACGTAAACACTTCTCCGTTTTTAGATACAGATGAACTAAAAGTGGCTTTACGGGCCCGAAAAGTTTTCGGGGCTTTCGAGAAACGCGCCCCTGGCCCGTCGCCAATTCAAGTCGCTGTTTCACTTTTTTACTTCGCTGCAACAAACACAAAAACAGTTTTTCCTTCTTTTTTTTTTTTGATTAATGTTCTTCTTTACGGTTACAACATGTGAGTGGTGCCTTTATTTTTTAAACTTAGCTGTTTTGCTTGAAAACGTCATCCACATACGTAAGTATTAACAGAAAGCTGCAGCGATGGCTGCATGTTGATGGGGAAATATCGAAAAGGCGACAGCACACGATTTCTACTGTCAGGTTAGGAATCGAAATCTCAAAGATGCGGAGACACAAACTAAAATTAGTACTAGAAGTAATCACAGATTATGAGTGCGTTCATGTAAAGGTGTTTCTTTTCTATCCATCCTTCATGCCTACCAGTATTCAAGTCATGGTGACATAAAAGCATGACAGAAAATCTGCGTTGCATCCGGCCTGTCCCCCACTCGACTGTACGCTAGCCACCGAAATGACCGTCACCATCGGCGAAATGTATACAGCTATTTCAAAAAAGGTTGCTCCTGTGATCCGTGATGCGTGATGCATGGTCCATGTTTCATAGTCCGCGGTGCACTATGGTAGATTCTTATTGTGAGCGGAAATTTCAAGTAGGGAATAAATACTAGGGAGCTTAAGCGACGTCCACGACGACGCCGAGGACAAAGCATAGTAAATATATTTTACAGGCATATTTTAAACTAAGCTTGCTCCCATAACGCACTGCGAGCTATGGAACATGGATCATGCATCATGGATCACAAGAGCAACCTTTTTTGAAATAGTGTTTGCTCAGAAACTGGGACCAAATCTTTCAAAGTAGGAAGTCAGGACATTTGTAATGATATAGAAAGTAATTTGCGACCAGCTACTGGCTTCTAAGGCTACAATTCTCAAGAGGTAAGTTATTTTTAACCTGTACGTGACGAAGGACACGTCGTGAACAAATTATATAAATTATCGGCTTCTCATGGAGCCGCTTTGTTTTTATTTCGTTCTCTTTTGTAGCTCCTCAAGTAGTTTAAGGCCTGGGTCAAAGGCTTTTACCGGTAAAAATAATTTAGTAGTTGTATTTTTGAAAGTATAAATGGCAATGAAACCAGATTTACCACACAGTTAGGTTTTAACGTCCTGAACATTTTAAAGTAGAATTGGTACTTCTGACATGTCACGTGACATATCACGTGACGTTTAGCGGAAAATAGCCATTTTTTTGCGGAATTGGTGGCGGGTTTTAGTAATATCATCCCGCAAAAACGCGTTTTAGATACAAATCAATCAATTTCATCCTCTCACGTTTGGAATGACCGTCCCTCTTTTCTCAGAAAAATTTTAAAGGGTGAAAGGTCGTCTTTTTTGACAAAATTTGACCTTTGATCATCTATTTCTTCTAAAAACGAAATCAAGGAAGATCATTCCAAACGTAGCAATGTAGATAATTTAATTTGCTTCGAAAATGCTCATTTATTGATCAATAGACCGAAAATTCGCCACCAGTTCGCCGATTTACCAAAATTAACAAAACGGTCACGTGACATGTCACGTGGTCAAGATAATACGTTAAGGCAAGGCGGGTCGCCGAGTTCTATCATCAGGGAAAAGTTTAGGTTGGAAAAACAAATATAACAAGAGATATAGCTGTTCAACCATATTTCTACTTTACATTCCTGACCCAGGCCTTAAACTGCTTGAGTCGCCGAGGTCATTTTCTCGTCTAAATCCCTTGAGAAAAGCTCGACAAACATGTTCCCATTCAATTTTTTTTTTCTCGGACCAAAAAGTTGCTTCTTATTCAGGTTTTTCGCTTTCTAAGGGGGACAGCGGCTTTCTGTGTTTACTCAAGTACTTGAGCGAGGTATCAATTACAAATTCTAAACGAGGTTGAAGCGCATGGTCAATGGCAATGACATCATTCGCCCCTGAGGAATTCTTCCGGGGGGGGGGGGGGGGGCAAATCCATGTCGATGAACGCTCCAAAATTCTCGAAGTCCGACCGCACTATGAAGGCGTTCTCCCGTGTCGAACGCAATTACGCTATAACCACCTGCAAACTCTTCTGTGAAGTGTAAGGGTCAATAAAGTTGTTGTTGTTGCAGCTGTGTCCGCGGCCTTTTTGACCGCTCCGAAACTCCCTGAAGTCTTTTGCGATAAAACTGTGCAACCTTGTGAACCTGTGTCCGTGAACTGTCCTTCCGAACCTGAGAAACTCCACTGTTTAGATATAATACAAATAAACGAAGCTATCGAGACCACTAAATTGCAACCACTCACCAAAGACAGCATGGAGCAGCAGAGGTCAGTAGACGGTGAGGAAGGAGGCTTGTAAATTATTTTTGAAAGCAGTTCTATTTCAAGAATTTAATTCTTACATCAAAAATACTAACCACTCGGCCGGATAGAAATCTTGACCAATAATAATGAGCTCGAAACTTGCGATAGACAACTTCTCCTAATACAACATCACCCTCGCTTGAGAACCTACTTAACAGTAAACTTACAGTAAACTTAAAGTAATATACAACACTGTGACTGTGAAAAAGAAACTGAATTCGAATTTTTTTTCGGTGAAACAATACACTGTTGCATTGGAGAGTTCGAGTTCGAGTGTAGTTTATGTGGGGAAAAAATCAACTTGAAGAGTGGCATTCCTGTCGTTAAAGCCACAACTCGCCCAAGATCTACAGGCCGTAATTTCGTCGCTCTTTCATTCCTCGTCAATGGGCAATATTTCAAAGATATCCACAACATTCTCGGGACTCTCGGTCTGGATCACGTCAGTTTCACTTAGTGGATCCATATTGTTGAATAGATTGCACCGTTCGTAAAAAGGATCGCCGACTAGAGCATGCAAAAAGCAAGAACTGAAGCAGTTCGACGTGGATAAAAAAAATCCAGTTCGACGGCTTTTATCTGATTCGCGGCCATTATAGCTTCGGCGCTACCTTCCACGATGCGAAGACTGCCAAAATTATTGCCTACGCACACTGACCAACGAATGTAAGTTGACTTAGCAGCCTGGCCAACAATGCTTAGGTACCAGGCCTCTGAAATTACGTTATTACTTCCGGTGCTGCGTAAAAAAAAAACGTTTCTCCTCGAGAGATAATTGTAATTGCCGGATTTTAGAACAATTCGAAAGAACATCATATTTTCTCAGCATTCAAGCATGGTTTTTTCCGAAAAAAAATGGAAAACAAAAAAATGATTCGCAAAAGAGTGGTGAAAGAGGCATCATCATAAGCAAAAACGAATGCTTAAATTTCTTCGAAACGGCTTTTGAATTGTTATCGTACAAAAAATACGGAAAAAAGGCTTAAGCCATTCAGGTTAAATGCATTTTTCTGTTTCTGGTCACGTGACATTGGGCGTGGTACGATGACGTCATAAACTGGACTATATTTGCCCCCTATGAGTATTGTCCGAATCTGGTCCTATTGAAGCATACATGTGCAGAGTTATAGCCAATTGATTTTTCCCTAGCAACGGCATCAAAAGATACTTTAATAAGCCCTTAATAAGATATTTATATGGCGGCAGGACGCGTAGGTCTAGTTTCTCTTGAGTGAACCCTAATATATAGATTTAGGTCACCCTAAAGGCGGAACTCCTGTTGCCCGATTAGGCTAACCCAGGATAAGGTTGAATTTTGCAGTAAACAAAAAACACCTGCAGAGAAGAAACAGTAATATTGGGGTTTACTTTTAAATCTAGATTAGAGTTCACGGGCTTCCGAACAACGCGGCTCTGTCTTCAACAAGCAAACCTGACATGAGCCCGCGATCAAATCGGAAACCAGCACTTGGTCAACGGTCAACTTTCATAAATCACGTGACCTCGATGAGCTATAAACTTGAGCACGCGATATGGTCACATGATACTGGTCAGCGGATAACTTAATTTGACAGGTGTCAATTGATCATAACATGTCATATATCAAAAAAGTACACGGTAAACCAAGGTTGCATGTCTCTGTCAACCTATTATTTGGAGTATGGCCGCCTTGTTGCGCGACTCCACCACCACCGTCGTCGTCGTCGTGCGTACGTACGCGCCCACGAGAACTATCGCTGGCCACGATAACATGAGAAAATCTATTCATGGGTTTCCTTTATTTTCCTATATGGGTATGGGGCTCCGCTTGGCGGCCCTTTGGGCCGCTGGAGCTCCACTAATACCATCGGATGAGAGTGGACAGGCGGATTTGAATTGAATACTCTATGTGTGGAAGGATGATGTTTTTATTTTTTAATCTGGAAAAAAAAATGCGGATTCAAAAATACCCGGATCATGTGGAAGAGGCTTTAGTTGTATACGGTCACGCACCAATGATTCAGGAAAGTGATACTTGCTGCAGAACATCAATGTAAGACATTCCAAATCAATTTATCCCATGCGAAACTGACTTATGTTATTTTAAAATTTGTGTTATCTCGCACAACAAAAATTAATTTAACACAACATTGATGTTGGAAGTTCGTTATTTTGCCCTTTACCCACACCAAGTTTTGTTTTATGGCTTGGCATATTTTTTGTCAGCTTAATGTCAACTCTCTAAATTTAATTCTAGGCCAAAGTTTGCTCGTCCTTTTTACTTCTCCTTTGATCTCGCCAGGCTTTTTGGCACTTCCATAAATGGATATTGCTGGATGAAAATAGTCAAACGTTTTGCATTTTAGTTTGTAACTTTTTCACTGCAAAGCATTACCGTGTCTAGATGCCGGTTTTG
>JAHPZR010007540.1:5000-35000 GCA_019787425.1 Platygyra sinensis | reverse complement strand
ATAAGACTGACACGCAACGTTTCAAAAGGCTTTTAAAGCAAAAGCCAGAGACTTAAAAATCGGATCGCTTGAAAATATACGGATAAACACGATTTTAAGACTTTCTGTTATCCAATTAACTGAAATTTTAAGCAGACAACAAACTCTTAAAGCTTACCTTTTTGCCGTTGCTTCTTCGCGGTGTTTGTAAGAAGCAGCCGGTATCTTCATCCCCATTTTGTGACAACACAACTGATGAAGTCGTTGGCATCTCCAAACAGCGATTCGCTGTGGCCTTTGCATGCAACAAGGGTCGAAATCCCAGCCACGTGAGTGAGCGCACCATCGGTCTGTTGTTGTTATTTATATTGACTCAATCGATCAAAACACTGTGATCAAGGCCACTTAGTAGCCTCTTAACCTCTTAAATGCATTCTCTTTAAATACACCAGAATCTGGTAAATGCTGAAGAATTGTCGCAAACGACAGAAACACGATTTGATCTTCGGAGTAAGCCTTCCCTTCAAACGCGGCACCATAAACTGTGGGAAGAGTGCTGCGCTTTACCCTCACGGCATCGTCCGGAAAGCGCGCCGGTGACTTTATATTAAGAGAGAAATATTTTGCCGCACTCCCGCAACAAGCTTTTCTACTAAGAACTTACCATGTTTAGTTAGGATCTAACAACAGAGCACTTTTGACCCAAGAGAGGGGCAAAGATCCCTGCCTCTGAGACATTAAATCGCGCGAACTGCACAAATTTGACCTTCAACTCATTCTTATCAAGTTACTGAGATATGTGAGTCATAAGATACATCAATCGTCAATCTTTCATTTGATCTCACATGTTAATCCTGATAATTTAATCCTCTTTGATTTCGGTTTCCTCTCTCTGTTGACAGAAATTTAATCACGTAGTAAACCGCAAACTAATTAATTCGGAAATCATGTACTTCCAGTACAGACCTACTTGCGTCTCGTCATGACTATATGACTATGACTATACGACTATGACTATGACCATATGACTATGAACATGACTATGACCATATGACTATAACCATATGACTATGACTATATGACTATGACCATATGACTATGACCATATGACTATGACCATATGACTATGACCATATGACTATGACCATGTGTCTATGACCATGTGACTATGACCATGTGTCTATGACCATGTGACTATGACCATGTGACTATGACCATATGACTATGACCATATGACTATGACCATATAACTAAGACCACATGACTATGACCACATGACTATGACCACATGACTATGACTATATGACTATGACCATATGACTATGACCATGTGACTATGACCATGTGACTATGACCATATGACTATGACCATGTGACTATGACCATATGACTATGACCATGTGACTATGACCATATGACTATGACCATATGACTATGACCACATGACTATGACCACATGACTATGACCATATGACTATGACCACATGACTATGACCACATGACTATGACCACATGACTATGACCATATGACTATGACCATATGACTATGACCATATGACTATGACCATATGACTATGACCATATGACTATCACCATATGACTATCACCATATGACTATCACCATATGACTATCACCATATGACTATCACCATATGACTATGACCATATGACTATGACCATATGACTATGACCATATGACTATCACCATATGACTATGACCATATGACTATGACCATATGACTATGACCATATGACTATGACCATATGACTATGACCATATGACTATGACCACATGACTATGACCACATGACTATGACCACATGACTATGACCATATGACTATGACCATATGACTATGACCATGTGACTATGACCATATGACTATGACCATATGACTATCACCATATGACTATGACCATATGACTATGACCATATGACTATGACCATATGACTATGACCATATGACTATGACCATGTGACTATGACCATATGACTATGACCATGTGACTATGACCATGTGACTATGACCATGTGACTATGACCATATGACTATGACCATATGACTATGACCATATGACTATCACCATATGACTATGACCATATGACTATCACCATATGACTATCACCATATGACTATCACCATATGACTATGACCATATGACTATGACCATATGACTATGACCATGTGACTATGACCATGTGACTATGACCATGTGACTATGACCATATGACTATGACCATATGACTATGACCATATGACTATCACCATATGACTATCACCATATGACTATGACCATATGACTATGACCATATGACTATGACCATATGACTATGACCATATGACTATGACCATATGACTATGACCATATGACTATGACCATATGACTATGACCATATGACTATGACCATATGACTATGACCATGTGACTATGACCATCTGACTATGACCATCTGACTATGACCAAATGACTATGACCAAATGACTATGACCATATGACTATGACCATATGACTATGACCATATGACTATGACCATATGACTATGACCATATGACTATGACCATATGACTATGACCATATGACTATGACCATATGACTATGACCATATGACTATGACCATATGACTATGACCATATGACTATGACCATATGACTATGACCATATGACTATGACCATATGACTATGACCATATGACTATGACCATATGACTATCACCATATGACTATCACCATATGACTATCACCATATGACTATGACCATATGACTATGACCATATGACTATCACCATATGACTATCACCATATGACTATCACCATATGACTATCACCATATGACTATCACCATATGACTATCACCATATGACTATCACCATATGACTATGACCATATGACTATGACCATATGACTATGACCATATGACTATCACCATATGACTATGACCATATGACTATGACCATATGACTATGACCATATGACTATGACCATAGACTATGACCATATGACTGACCATATGACTATGGCAATATGACTATGACTATATGACTATGACCATACGACTATGACCATATGACTATGACCATATGACTATGACCATGTGACTATGACCATGTGACAATGACCATAGGACTATGACCATAGGACTATGACCATATGACTATGACAATATGACTAAGACTATACGACTATGACCATATGACTATGACCATATGACTATGACCATATGACTATGACCATATGACTGACCATATGACTATGACTATCTGACTATGACTATATGACCATGACTTTATGACTATGACTTTATGACTATGACTATGACTATATGACTATGACTATATGACTATGACTATATGACTATGACGATATGACTATGACTATATGACTATGATTATATGACTATGATTATATGACTATGACTATATGACTATGACTATATGACTATGATTATGTGACTATTATTCTTGTGATAATTATTATTATTTTTATTATTGTTATTATTATTATTATTATTATTATTATTATTATTATTATTATTATTATTTAACCTTATCCCCTCCCTAAGCTCCACTCAGTTGGTAGTATGCTAAACAAAATTAGAAATCATCAAAACAAAGTTAGTGAGGATTTACCATTTTGGAGAATAAGGATTGGGAAGAAAATCGTTGTGATTCAGACTATGGGAAAAGAAAAGAATTAAAAGACCTGAGAGACGTGACAAAGAGGGTGGGAGAGGATCATTTCTGCGCTGGGCTTTTTGGGGAAGTTGTGTTCGAAATAGGGATGCGCATACTTCCAAGTAAATTGTTGGGTAAAAGTTTCCTCGACTAAGATTTTCAGGGAAATTTTAGGAGGGCTGTAAGTATAGAATTTGGTTAAAAAATAGATGTAATATTTTGTTTTGCCTTCAGTGTAAGTTATGATTGCTTTGACCTTCAAGGTGAACGGCGAACAAACCCTGTCAGAAAACATTGCAGATAATGGAGGCGTTCGAGTAGCTCTTGAGGTAAGAAGGGTACGTTAATTAAGTAAGTTAGCTCAATTTATGATATGATATTTCAATGCTCTGCTGCATTCCTGGAATTATTCCCAGAGATACGGGTGATTACGATAAAAAAAAATAATAATAAAAATAAATAAATTAATAATGAAAAACGAAGCAACTGAATTCTGATTGGTTAAAATCTGGAGGGCAGCCAGGGAAAGGCAAAAAAACAAAAAAAACAAAAAACAAACAAGAATGGCACTTCACATTATGGCACGGTGTAAAACCTCAATCAAAATTCCCAAAATACGCCAATGTAAATTTTAGTGGAACGGAGAATTAACTCTAAATTGTAAATTAAAGTGCTAATTGAACCAATAAATAACCCACTGGGCTTTAGCCCTGGTAAAGGGAATCAGGGAACCACACGAGATAAAAAAAAATCTTTTGACCTCGGTGGGAGTCGAACCCACGACCTCCGGATTAGATCTACCGTTACTCTGCCGACTGAGCTACGAGGTCGGACAGAGAAAGTCGGGGACGATTTTAGGTGGTGAATAGCGGCGAAGAGAAAGTAAGGGTACATATGAATGTTGTGCCGCGTAGCACTTTTTACACAAATGGTGAAACAGAGAATTTAAACTGAAGTGTAAATTAAAGTGCTAATTGAACCCATGAATAACCCACTGAGCGTCAACCCTAGTAAAGGGAATCAGGGAACCACGTACAAGAGGTAAACAAAAAAATATTTTGACCTCGGTGGGAATCGAACTCACGAACCCCGGACTAGATCCACTGTTATTAGCACTTTAATTTACATTCCAGTGTTAATTCTCTGTTCCACCATTAGTATTCATAGTGCTACACGGCACAAGATTCATATTGATTTAAAGCCTTGTTCCGGGGTCTATCGTATTTAATTAACCTCTATTCAAGTAAGCAGCTTTGAATGTGAGCCAAATTACTTTATGCAGTGTATCTTAGTCATTCTATCACATGGGAGAGGGGTCCCGCGAATTTTTTTTTTTTCAACACTGTAAAGGAAATGTGGAAAGTTTCTATTTGTCCTTGGAATTTATCTACGAAGTTTGCAGCAATTTGTTTTTCTCATAGATCTGGTTTAGCGTAGCGATGGAAAACACATGACTGATTATATTGATTTGAAACTACTGCCTCTCTGTCTAGTGTCAATATTCTCTGCAATTAATTTTTACTTCCATATTGGGTATTTCGCGGACTGACCTCGCATGTTCACTCACCTCTTGAAGTTTCGCCTACATAAATTCGCTAACTGACTCGACGCATCTCATCTCCAATGTCATGCCAAACCACGCGATTGTACACAGTGACTGAGCAGACCCGCCTTCCGTTCTTGAGTTTTACTCCAGCACGATCTATTTGAACAAAAGTGATTCAGGGATTTAATGTAGCTGGGACCGTAGCGTAGCCGACATCAAATTGAGCAAGATGACTGACTCATCGTCTGCCATCCTTCCTCTGCCATTTCCTTTTTTTCGCATCTTCCTATTCTCGCTCGGTCTTTTTCCACTCATTTGGTCTCTGGGCAATCATTTGCAAACGGTACTTGCTTGATTTAAACTAGCGTTAAGAATATTTCATGTTTCGAAAATATACTGTCTTTATCAGCCTTTGCTTGTCTTTAATTTTTATGTGGATTTGAGTCACAACAAAGCACAAATGAGCTGTTTTCAGGAAGAGATAAACGGCACAGGAAAACGGCTAGCATGGGCAATGGTTATGGGTTTGTGGAAAAAAAAAGATAGGTTTTAAGGACGTTCGCGCGAAATTTTTCCAGTCGATAGAATTTTTTTAAATTTTTACTGCAGGCAGATAATGAGTTACTTGTGACAAAAATGAAAAAAAAATTGGGGGTCACCGTCCTAGTTTCAGAGATAAAGCGTGTAGTAAACTATACTGATTTCGAAAAATTGTCGCATATAATTGAGCACGGTCTACAGGGGTTTATAGGTAAAAATATCGAAGGCGAGTCAACGGAGGCAAACGATCTTAGTCAAATTTTGTAAAAGTGGGTCTGTTGCGTAAATTATTCCAAATCTTACTAACGTTTTCACAAAATTTAACCCTTTAAGAGGCATTGGAGACCGCCGCACAGATGCACGAAGAGCTTCTAAGAACGGAATTCGATGTTGCATTTTGCCAAAAATTTAAACTTCTAGTCGATAGATTTTTTTCATTTTTTTTCCCTAAACGTAGAAAATCAGTAGAGAAAATGATCCATCGAAAGAAAAACTGGGGTCACCGAACGTCCAAGATCGTTAAATCCAGTCAAAGGTCTAGCAATGGCCATCTGCCTTATCATTTGTTTTATTTTATGACTTAGCGCACGCTCATGGATGACGTGGCATGTGAATTTGCGTGCGCAGTAAGGATGCGCAGAAACAATTAGCGCGAACGTCCTTAATATGTCGTTCTCCACGTTTTTGCAACTCAAATTGTTTGTACACGTATAAAATTAATTTCCTCCCGAGTGAATACTTTGTTTGTGCACATGTAAATTTTATTTCTCCCAGAGTGGATACTTAAATGGGAAACACGAAAGTATCAAGGGCCATGTCCTTACTTGCTTACTGAATAGTAAACCTACTCCTGTTAACGTTCTTTACTAATCCTATTTTCACAGGCATACCGGAAGTGGGTTAGGGAGCATTGGGAAGAGCCTAGGCTTCCTGGAATGATGCTGACCAATGAACAAGTGTTTTTCATCAGTTTTGCAAGGGTAAGTCGTAAAAGTAATCCATTTTGTCATGAGAAATCCACGTAGATATCAATTACCTTGATCTTCTCTCGTCCTCAACGATGTAAAATCATTTATGGCATTGCTCAAAACTGCTACTTAGTTATCCACCTCGAATAGCATGCACTTTCCAACGATATGGTTTGGTAACTATCCCACAGAATTGGTGCAGTCATTATACCGATAAAGGTGCCCGCGATGCTACAGAATACTCTGTCCACAGTCCTATGCCATGGAGGTACAGAAAAACGAATTGATTATAACTTTCTGTTTAAAAGTGTTTGAAGAAATGAGTTGAAGGAACATTTTTGTGATAATTAATATCTGCAAGAAGTAAAATATTTTAGCGTTGGACGGCAACCGACCTATAATCCGTTTCGTTAGTCGTTCGATTTTTTGTTTTTTTGCTATTATATTTAAGATTAATTAAAAGACCGCTGAAATAGGGTTTCTGACGTCAAGTTTCCGCATGAGTATAAAACAAGACAGCTTTTTATAGAACGGAACATGTAAAACTAAGTGGTTACAATCTGTACAAGCTTCCTCTGACGAAGCTTTGGTCCGCAATCAATCACCGAGTTACGTTTTAAAAACCGTTTGTATGGACTCAGCGTTATGAAGAGCTTCTGTCTGAGAGACCGGGAAGAGTTGGCCGATTTCGTGTAAAATTGATTGTTACATAAAGTCGCTATTTGGACATAGGTGATACGTTTCAGCTGCAATGAACTTTTTCTTTCGCCGATAGCTGGATATCAACCCTTCAGAGTTCCCCAGAGTGTGATTTTCATTGCAATTCTCGCCACTTTTCAATCTCTTTGCTAGCAACGTACAATTAATTTCAGACAAAATAAAACCATCATTGTAATATCATATCCTTAGGCTTTTGTGGGTAAAACATTATCTCAAGAGAATTTTGCGTTGGCGTGTAGCTGTTGTCAAAATGTGGTCCTATTTTGAAGCATATGAGAAGCAACCGGAAGTGACGTGTTTTTTTAGATGGCATATTTTCTATGCCCATGTTTTATATCATGAAGTCCTAGCATCAGTGCAAAATGCAGCCGTTAGCTTAGTAATATCAAAACAAAAATTTAAAAAAATACTAAGGTCGAGGCTTTTTTAGTAAGGAAAACTAAGGACAGCATGAATGATCTGGGGCCACTTCTGGTAGAAGTTTCAATAAAGCGTGTCTGTGCATATCAGCCATTTAGTTTTGATAAATACCTCTTTTCATCTTAAATGTTTGAAAGACTCTGGAGTTAATTGTAACCGAAAAGACTCGCCGGTAGTTATAAATTTATTGAAGTGCACCTAACCATAAAATACTTTTTTTCGCAAAAATAAATCGTTGTACCTGTTTGAAATGCATTGCGCCTTTTTGTTTCTGTTTAGCCCTAATCTTCACCTAATTTACAGACTTAAAAAAGTTGAGAAATCTGGCCATCATCTGTTGCACGACCGAGCTATTAAGGTGTATGGGTCTATTTCTGGTTTGACGTCACAAACTTCTTTCCATGTATGTTTACAAAGAATTACTACGTTGCAAGTCCGTCTGTGACATCAAATAACCCATGCTCCTTACGAGCTCTGTCGTGCAACAGATGATGGCTAGATTTTGTAACTTTTACAGCCTCTAAATAAAGGTTTAGCTTAAAAAGGCGCAGTGCATTTCGAACAGGTGCAAAGATTTATTTTAAGGGAAAAAAAATTGGGGTTAAGTGCATTTAAATTAAAACCTAATTTTAACGTCATAAAGCTAGGGCATGGAAATTATGCGATCTGAGAAACAGGCCATTTCCGGCCTGAAGCTCTCCATATGTTTCAATAGATCCAAGTTTTAATAGCAGCCACAGGAGCTAATGCTTTTACCCACAGAAGCAACTTTGGCATATTACACATCATTTCGTGCACCGAAATTGGCCGACCTTCATATGCAAGTCTGCCGTGGTCTTTCAGGCAGATGCTATGAGGTTATTCACGGAGGATAGAGTTTGAAGAATGATCAAAATAATATTGAATAACATTGATCGAGGTACGGATTAAGTAAAGCATATACTTAATCCCAGCTTATGTAAGAGGCCTTTTTGACCTTTTTTCCCTCACTTCTGAATGAACTAATGAGAACTTACTTTCTTCCCCATCTGCAGGGTAAATGGTACGCTCGTTAATTTTCCAGAGTTTGCAGAGGCCTTCAATTGTCCTTTAGGTTCCCCAATGAATCCAAAGCACAAATGTAGAGTTTGGTGAGCACTAGAATACCTGTGCCATATATTTGTAAACTGGTACCAGAATGATCCTGTCCATGGCCACTTGCTGAAATCAGACCGGAAACGACCTTTGTTAATGAACCTATGTACTGCAGGAAATAGAGCCCTGTATTCGGAAGACCTCAATTTCTTATAATTTCTTTTCATAAATATGCATTTCTAATCTGCAATTCTTGAGCTTTTCAGTATAAAATATACACTTTAAGGGGTTTTTATCAAACGTATAATTTTCGTCTTTTAATCCATAGTAATTGTAAATAGGTTTTATGTATCTTGTTCTCGACACCTAAATACAACATGCACATAATTCATATGGGTGTTACTTTGGCTGAGCTCTGTTTGCTGGGCAAGAACAATAAACACTCCCAAGTGGGATATATTGGCCACAGATGTGGCCGTTTATTTTGATAGCAAGCTTAGAAAGCTTAAATTACAAACATACTAAAGTATTAGCCCAGCAAAGGTGAGGGAGAAACCGCCAGAAAATGCAGAAAACAGGGAAAATGGGGTGTCGAGGGAGGGAAAATTCCCTTCACTTGCCGAGAATGCTGCACAAACGAGAAGGTGGACCACATCTAGCAATATATAAGTCCCGGATGACAGAAACTCCCGCATACAAGTACTGGGCCTAGTTACGTCACAAGCTACATAAAATTATTTATTTTGGTAAAATAAATTTCCTTTATGTATCTTGTTCTCGACACCTAAATACAACATGCAAATAATTCATATGGGTGTTACTTTGGCTGAGCTCTGTTTGCTGGGCAAGAACAATAAACACTCCCAAGTGGGATATATTGGCCACAGATGTGGCCGTTTCTTTTGATAGCAAGCTTAGAAAGCTTAAATTACAAACATACCAAAGTATTAGCCCAGCAAAGGTAGGGAGAAACCGCCAAAGCCCACCATGAGGAACGAGTGAAAGGGCAGCCCCACCCGAAGCCAAAGCAACACACAAGATGGAGTATGCTACATGAACAATTTTGTAACCCTTACTCACATGATTAAAATATTAATCTACAACCATGTGGCCCCTGCACACACGGTATTTAAAAACAATCATAAGTGATCTATAACCCAGTGGCACCTGCTCACATGGGACTGAAACAATAATGAATGGTACTCATAAGCAATAATAACTAATCGATGACCAAGTGGCTCCTGCTCACCTAGTAATGAAACAATAATAACTAATCTACAACCATGGGACCCCTACACACCTGGTACTCCAAAACAAGAACAACTAATCTACTGTAAAACCAAGTGGCAGCTGCTCATATGGTAGTGAAACTATAAATAAGTAACTAACTACAACCAAGTGCTCACTTAGTACTGAAACAATAATAACTGATCTACAACCAAGTTGCTCCTGCACACATGGTAATCGAAAACAAAAACAACTAATCTACAACCAAGTAGGCCTTGTTCACATGGTAATGAAACAATAATATTTGAACCACAAGCAATTGGCTCCTGCTCACATGATACTCCAAAACAAGAAAAACAAATCTAGAACCAAGTGACTCCAAAAACAAGAACAATTAATCTAAAACCATGTGGCCCCTGCTCACATGGAAGTTAAACAATAATATTTAAACTACAAGCAAGTGGCTCCTGCTCACATGATACTCCAAAACAAGAAAATCTGATCTAGAACTAAGTGACTCCAAAAACAAGATCAACTAATGTACAACCAAGTGGCCCCTGCTCACATGGTAATTAAACAATGAGTAAACTAAAACCGAGTGGCTCCTTCTCACACGGTACTCAAAAACAAGTTCAACTAATGAACAACCAAGTGGCCCCTGCTCACATGGTAATTAAACAATAAGTAAACTAAAACCAAGTGGCTCCTTCTCACACGGTACTCAAAAAACAAGATCAACTAATGAACAACCAAGTGGCCCCTGCTCACATGGTAATTAAACAATAAGTAAACTAAAACTGAGTGGCTCCTTCTCACACAGTACTCAAAAACAAGTTCAACTAATGAACAACCAAGTGGCCCCTGCTCACATGATAATTAAACAATAAGTAAACTAAAATCGAGTGGCTCCTTCTCACACGGTACTCAAAAACAAGTTCAACTAATGTACAACCAAGTGGCCCCTGCTCACGTGGTAATTAAACAATAAGTAAACTAAAACCGAGTGGCTCCCTCTCACACAGTACTCAAAAACAGGAACAACTAATGAACAACTAATGAACAACTAATGAACAACCAAGTGGCTTCTGCTCACAAGGTAATGAAACAATAATGAGTAAGCTACAACCACTAAGTTGTAGAGCTCTAACTAGAGTAATAATTGTGCATTCAGATAGGGAAACTCAATGACAGATGTTTGTTTTTTCCTTACAACCACCCCTCCTAAGGGGAGGTCTGGTTTTAATTTCTCAAACCAGATTGAAGTCTTTTCTTAATTTGTAACTATGTAAATAGCTCTATCCTAAGGCATTGGATGAAAATATGAAGCTTGTTTTAGTTTGAAATTTCTGGAAACATTGTCGGGTAACCTCGTGTTTCCTTGTCATGTATTTTTATCGGTATTTTTATCATCCTGAATAAATTATGCTATGTTTGTATAGAGGCGTACCCATACCAATTTCTAGAAATCTGAGTGACACATGTCTGTTAAGAACTCACAGAAAAATGAGACAAACCAATTCTTGGCCTTAGTCAGTGAATGAATGCAATTTTTGAGCTTTGGTCACATGACAGGTGAAAACCAAGAACAATAATAATTAATCTACAACCAAGTGGAAAGTAGTCTAAAACCAAGTGGCCGCTGCACACATGGTACTTAAAAACAGTAACAATACACTGTAATTAATCTACAACCAAGTGGCCCCTGCACACCTGGCACTTAAGGTGGCTGAACACAGTTTTTGATACCTCTGTCTCATTTACCTTTGCTTCTAAAACCCTTGATCCTTTGGTCGCCAAAAATGGCAGCAAGCAAGTTAACAACACAAACTTCAACTTTTTGATAATTAAACTGTCGTATGTGCCGTTGCCATGGCAACATGATTAATTATAAACAGGCGTTTAAAATCGCTTTTGTTTATTTGCAGAAAATCTAGTCATTAGATTTTCTTCATAATTTGCATGCAACAAGCTTGTAACGATACTCACATGTTAGCGCTATTTTAATAATAATTTAACAAACAGATGTTTAATTATCCTTCGTTGAAAGTTTACTGGCATATCTTGAATTTCCTTTGTTAAATTTTAATTTTTTTGAATCCTCCAGTTACTTATTTCCTAAAGTATTTTCGCTCTAAATTTCGTGAAATTCTAATGAGTGGTTCTCGAGAAATAGGCGTATCTCCGAAAGTCAATTTTTCACTCAATCGCAATTTTTTCGACTTACTACGCATGCGCTGCATTTAACTGGGTTCCTTCGGGAACAAAGAAAAGCTGAAAATTGATGGGTTCTTTGCATCGTTACCTTTTCTAACGTATCTTTGTAATGAAAGACTAAAGCCATCAATACACTGCTTTCAGTTATAGAGAAAAATAACACAGATAGTGCGAGTGTTGAGTAAATAAAATGATCGCTCTATTGACGGCTTGTTTGTTTTTTGAAATCCTTGTGCACGTGCTGAATTGCATCAGCAAAAGCGCGCGCGAAAACTGTGTTCGGCCACCTTAATCACAACAAAACTCAATCTACAACTAAGTGGTCCTTGCTCACATTGTATATATAAAAACAGATAACAGTTTATCTACAGCTTCAAAAATTAATATACAGTTGCATGTATGTACAACCATGTAGTTGATCAACTGTAACAGTTTTACATGACTGAACTAATTTCAGCGACCGTCAATGAATCACATGATAAAATGCAAATAGTGTTCCTTTTACTCTTGACCAATGCATACTAACTGATACTCCAGTTCACAGCTGGCACATGTTATGGTATGGATAGTTATCCTGAATGCAACATATATACAAAATGTATCACCATCATATACTGGATACCTCTCAACAAGTCTTGCTGGAATCATGAGGGATATAGCAACAGAGCATCAAATATTCCTAGCACCAACAGATAATAATACTCCAGAGCTGCCACATGTTGTTATGATGGATGGTTATACTGAATGCAACGTCTACAAAAGTAGCACAGCCAAATACTGGATACATCTGAACACATCTTGTTGGAATCATGAGGGGTATTGAACAATCCTAGCACTGCAAAAGATAATGAAAACAACCAGCAGGCTAAATGAGAGAAGTATAGTACAATAACTGTACTGATGAAAATCACCATGGAATGGTCTGGAGTTCCCCAAAGCTAGCTTTGGAAGGGACTGTGTTTAGATTAAAGCAATACTATTTTAAACTACACACACATTTGTGTACTGACTAATGAGGTGAATAAAATCAAAAATTGAGTGGTAGAGGTTGAATAAATTTAGGAATGCCATGGCAAGCAGTGATGAAATTGTACAATGAGACGGTAAAACCATTGAAGGCCATTTAAGGGTAAATTTGTATGAATGATGCCAATATACTCTGTATCTGACGACACAATGGTAAAATGCAACAAATTGCTATATTATATCCATTGGTAAGGTGCAATACCCTGTGCCAGAGATGGTATATATTAATGATTGTGTTCTTCAACCCCAAGGCACTACAACTGGTGAAAATAGCTACAAGCAAATTGCCCCTTTTTGCTTAGGACATAGTGCCAAAGGTCAAACATAATATTGATCGATTAGTAGTAAACATGGGTAAGAAAAACTGTCCCGAGATACAAAACTTTTTTGTATAATTATTATTATTTATCTGTTTATTTAGTTATGTATTCTTAACTTATTATCCCAGGGGTACTAGAAATTGCATGACTGGCTCAGGGCAATCAGCCACCACCAGAATACATGTAGATATCGTACCAAACACTTAGAAATAGTACCCAATGAAATGAGCACAGGGTTCAGGCAGACGTTATAAACAGGGACATAGCACCCAGTTAATCAATACTGTACCCAACAGTACACCAAGGGAGCTAGTACCATGCATTGCCCAATAACAAAATACATGTATCAGAATAATCTGATGCAAAACTTAAGAAACAAGATCACTCAACACAGCTACATGTAATTTGAAAACTACTTGAAAAGCAAAAATTGAATGTAGCACAGCAAATGATTCAATGAGCACAAAGGTTGACAGCATAGACAATGCCATACCTGGCAAAGATTAATATATTAGGCAAATCTGTACCACGAACAGGTGGCTTGAATTGAGTATGAACTACTTAACCAAAAAATGGTATTCCAGAAAATATTGTCAGGGAAACTCATGCACAACATAAGAGCTGAAACTTGCACCTAAAACAAGAACACTGAACTGGAGATAACAATGGGGAACATAGTCCCACAAATCTCAGCCAGTGACAATACAACTGAACTGATAACAAAAATACTGCACACAAGGGAGACAGTACGGATCTAACAAGGAGATCCCAACGGATTTACTTAACCATCAAATAAAAAAAGGCGTTAATGGCATACATAGCCCCCTTTTTTCGTATTACTGAGCATAAGAAGGGCTAGACCGCTCAACTTTTACGAACAGAATACAAACGCATGGTGCCTCAGTGATCTAGCGTGCGAAACAAAGGTTATGTTCATACATCCAGCAATAATCCTGTACTTATCTTAAAAAAACAGGAGTATTAGTCCGGCATCACGCTATTTCCAGCTACGACGAAAGATAGTTTAGTCTGGATGCGGTACCAACTTGTATTAGACTCAAAAAATTCCCTTCACTTGCCGACAATGCTGCACAAACGAGAAGGTGGACCACATCTAGCAATATATAAGTCCCGGATGACAGAAACTCCCGCATACAAGTACTGGGCCTAGTTACGTCACAAGCTTTTGGTAAAATAAATTTCCTTTTTCAGTTTGAATTTACTGTAATGTCTGCAATGCGCATTTGATTATTTTTTATGGAAAATGCGCAATATAAAATTTATATACTATTATCAGTTTCATCAACATCAACATCATCATCATCATCATCATCATCATCACCATCATCAACACCATCATCATAATTAGTATTACTATTACGTCCGACCCCAAAGCGGCACCAACGGATGATGTTCATTCGAGGTATGCTGGCACCATGAATTTAAACAGTTTAAAAAAAAATAAAAGTCGAAGAAATTGAATAAAGCTGAAAAGTTTGCAATTGCTACAAAATTATTTCGGGTCGATTCGAGGACGTTCGCGTTAATTTTTTCTGCGCATCTGAGTTTAATGGGCACGCAACAAAATTCACACGTCACGTCATACATGATAGCTAGCGCTAAGCAATAAAATGAACAATGATAAGGCAGATGGCCATTTGCAACATCTTGGACGTTCGGTGACCCCCATTTTTGTTTTGATGGATCATTTCCTCTATCGATTTCTGCGTTTGGGGAAAAAAGAAGTTTGGATTTTTTGTGTAATGCAACATCGAATTCCGTTCTTTTTAACCCTTCGTTTATTTGTGCGATGGCTTCAAATGCCTCTTGGAATTATTTATGCAACATACCCTCCTGTACAAGATATCACTGAGATCGTTTAACTCCGTTGACTCACCTGCGATATTTTTAACTGAAAACCCCTGTAGACCATACTGACTCACGAGCGCCAATTTTTTCCACAAGCTTTATCTCTGAAACGAAGTCAGTGGCTACCAATTTTTTTCCGCATTTCTGACAGAAGTAACTCATCTGTTTGCAGTAAAAAAAAATAAATAAATAAATAATAATAATAATAATAATAATAATAATAATAATAATAATAAAAATCTAATCACTGGAAAATTTTGCGCGGAAGTCAATAAAGCATGTTGCAGTTATATTTGAAAGAAAAATGTGCTGAGGAGTTTAAGTTTTCTTTGAGTAATTTAAGATTTAAATTGATTTTTAATTTAGCTTAGGCGTGTATTCTGGCCTTGAGAAAAACCAAATCAAAGTAACTTATTCTATTTAAGGTGGCTCAAAACAGTTTCTACCACTCTTTATCAGTTGATGCTACAATCATGGTATCAAAAAACTGCCCAATCATTGGTGAACACGTTGGAATTTATTTCGTGGCACAATAGGTTACCATAGCTACACTATGGCCTGCTTAAAACTCCTTTAAGTTCAACTTTAAACGCTTATACTTCAAAACCGGCTCGGTGAATTTTTTTCTTATTATAGAATTTTGGTAAGGAGGATGCGATGCAACGTTTGGCAAAGTTTGAAAAAATTCTGTACCTGGGGTGCAGAGCCACCTTAAATTTTCGAAAATTTGAGGTAGCTCTGAACCCCATGTACACAATTGTTTTTAAACTTTGCCAAAAGTTGCATCTTATCTTGGTTATCAAAATTCTATAATAAGAAAAAAAAAATTCACACTGCCGTTTTTGAAATGAAAGCGCCAAAAGCTAAGCTAAAATTAAGGGTGTTTTTAGCAAGCCATAGTGTTGCTATGGTAAGCTTATGTGTCACGAAAATAATACCACTATGTTCACCAGTGATTGGGCAGTTTTTTGATACCATGACTGTAGCATGAATTGATAAAGAGTGGTTATATTGACACATCAAAATCTAAGTCTTTGAATGTGCTGGAAACTGTTTTGAGCCACCTTCAGCCAGTCAGAAATTAAAAACTCCTATCACCGTCGAATATTTCTGGTATTAAAGAGGTTTTCAATGCTTTAATAAAACAATCTAGTACACATGAAACACTTTTTCTCTTATTTTAACCTCTACAACGGTCGCTTCTCTGCAACGGCCATAATGACCAACAATGACTAAAGTACGGTATATACCAAACCCATTTTTTTTTTTTTTTTACTGTAGAAAGTTGCCAACGTGTTGCGTAGCGCTCGTCGTTGGTCTCTGTTTCTGTTTAGTTTCTGCTTTTTTTCATACATTTTCATTTATGTATGCGAACAAAACATTAGCGGAAATCCGGTGGCCCGAAGGGCCGCCAATTGGGGCCTCATACTCGTAGAAACTCGTGAATCTCTTTTGTCATGGTAAACATAGCGGTATTGCTCGAAGGCTCGACCACACGACGACAATGACGTCATTCAACATGGCGTCCATATTCCAGCTAATAAGGAATACGGAATGCGTACACCTTTGATATTAAACAACCATTTTATGGTCAAAACCTTGGCAAGTGTTCTCCTTAGTATGTTTTTTGCTCGCTGACGGGAGAAATGTAGTTTCGAAATATGTGTGACGACATCTACTACAATATAATATTGTTATCTCATTTTTATTTAACAAATAAAGAAGCCTAAGTCGTGTATTACACTGTGATAAAACACGGCAGGCATTTGAGAAAACGAGGGAAATGTAGAAAACATGAACTGTAGGCGAGTGTTTTCTACATTTCTCGAGTGTTCTCAAATGGCTAGAGTGTTTTATCACAGTGTAATACACGGCTTAGGCTTCTTCATTTGCTTTATGATATAGATTTTACGCGCGCAAAACAATAAAACACGATTTTTCTATGTTTTATACTCTGATAAAACATGGGTTTTTAACCAATCAGAGCGCGCGCAGAGCCCTATCTATATTATAAATGTAAGTAACAACTCAACGTGAAGAAGGCTGGTATGGTCAGTCAAATATTGTTTTAAAACTACGACGTTGTATCAGCCTTGCACCAGTCTTTGACTTAGTTTCTAGGTCTGGCTGATTAGATCTCCTGAGAGATCCGAAGTTTAAGCAAGCAGGATCTTCGTTCATAGCTTTAAGGAAAGCGCAAGAAGGGCTCGAGTTGGGGTCGGCGAAAAACGCAAGAAGCATGCGTTCTAAATAGAGCCGTCCAAGACTGCGAGCGGGGGGTAATCAAAGCAGTTTTCGAACCACAGCAGAGGTCTCTTTTCTCTCGTCAGCAAACACCAGAAAAACAGTCTCTGCTAGCAGGGGGAAAAATGAATCTGAGGAGCAATTGCTGAAGCGTGATTACAAGGAGGCACTCTTGGCAGACACGAAATTGAAAGTATTTGATCAGGAGGGAGGGGGTGACTATTGTTTTCGAGTATCTGTAGGAGACCGACTCATCACTGCCAGTGTGACGTCAAATAGCAACAAGTCGGAGCTTCGCTCGGCTTGCCCCGATTTGGCGTCGGGACTCCATTGAATTCAACAAAAAATAAAATAATGCAAGCTATTATTGCGCTATGATTCACTAACGTGGCTCAAATGTGCAAGCTTTGTCGTGGCCATTGTCTGTGAGTACAACTGTTTGTTGTTTTGTGTGCGTTTTTGTTCCAAATTTTATTGAAAACTAATCGGGTCAAGTGGGGTTACCGCCATCTTGACTTCCGGTCAGGTAAAGGCCACCCAAAATGCCCACCGTTTTCTCTTGAAGTTTTCAACAGAAAAACCTCATAATAGGAGGTTTTGTTCCTTTTTGATATAGCTTTCTAGCCTTTGTTAGTTTTTCTCAATGTGATGAGCCATTTTAATCAACAAACCTTTTGAATCATTTCATATACACTTCACATCACTTTACTGCACGGGAAAATGTGAACTCAATAAATTGACCTCGCTCCCAATGTGTGGCTTCATAGCTTAGTTGGTAGAGCATCGCACCGGTATCCTGGAGGTCACGGGTTCGAATCCCGTTGAAGCCCTGATTTTTTTCAGGCTTCGTCTTTCCAATTGCTTAAATTGGAACATTTACTGCGATGATCACTCTCCACTTTCAAACCTTTTGAGTGCGAGGGTGTACATGTTGGTTTTATTTCCCGCGTGTTTAACTTTCTTGAATTGGTGAAAAGTCAAGAGTGTCTATGTTTAGAAGCTGTTAGCTGGTTGAATGCTTGTGTGGCTCCAGAAGGCCTAAGCTTCAGAATACCCGGCCACGATTGCGTGACATTAAATGCCTACTCCGGTTATCCCGCAGTCAATAAATATTTGCATATGGAAACAAAAGAGGAAAACTTAATGTATACACGAAACCGGCTAGCGTGCTACCCATGAATATATCTCGTTCTAAAATCCATCAGCCGAAACAAGCGCACTATACATGAAAAGACCTCGTTCAATAATCCATGAGCCGAAACTTGGAGTTTTAATATGCGGGAGCATAGCTTTACTCATCTAAATTTCATTATTATTCGACTTCGGGACTGCGGGAGCAAGCGTTCAATGTCAATAGTAATAGTTTTACTCGCCTTACGTTAACCAACCCATACAGTACACTTTTTTTTATTTTCCTTTAATGAGTACAGCACCACTGCGGGACTAAGGGAGCAAGCGTTTAATGTCACGCAATCGTGGCCGGGTATTCTGAAGTCGCTTCTTCTCCAAATGCCATTCCACTAACTTTGAAGGGATTGTTGAGACGAACCATAAGCACTGAAGGATTAATTCTGAGCACAGAGCAAACTTAATATACCATGTAACAAACCTATTCTGGGATCAGGACATCTCCGCATTTCTGCGTGGGCTCCGGGAAAACGTTGTCAGCCACCTGTTAGTATGTTTGTACTCAAAATATGAGGCTTTCGAATAACTTATCCTACCGAAAATTACTTGCAAAAAAGTCTTTCATCTATTTTGAATCTTGGGTAATATTGAACAAAGTAATCGAATCATCAAAAAGTTAGAAATTTCCACATATCTTTCAGTTAACGAACCAAAAAATTGGGCCGCCATATCGAAAATCACCGATGTATGACGAGACGTCACACTGGTAGTTATGCCTAAACCACTGATTTGCCTTTAGACGCCCCCTTCCTCCTGTATTTGATATACGATTTTCGGATTAAGGTGAGTGACGCGAAAAGGTCGTTGAGGAGTTCATAACTTTTGGGATTATGACACCCTGACGATTTGTCAACTTTTATTCAAAGAAAGACGTCTTTTTTCTTTTTTTCGCGCGTGTTTTGGCATTTTATTTTCGTTATTTCAAAAAGTGTTTTCTGAACTAAAATACTTTATTTTGGCTAGAAAAGAAGTATCCCAGTGAAGGTCTGGCGTAGTCTTAATTTCTCCTTTCTTATACAATTCATTACAAAGCTCAACGACTGTAGAGCACTCTTAAGGATAAGGTTTTTACGTACTTATATTATATATATTTCTGTAAGTGACATAAGAACAACTCGGTACGATTGCTGTTTTACGGTTATCTTTTTCTTGTTTGCATGCTTTGCAATTTTATCCAAAGTGGTAACTTTGGATAGAAACCACAGAATGCCAGAATTTGCCGAACATAAATGCTTGACTTAATACAATAAATATAGGTATTCAGTCCAAAAGGATCAACGGCTGCGTGGCACAATGAAAAAAAATATAAACGTTATGACAAAAAGCTTAAAGGGACACAGTCAGCTTAACTTGTTTTCTTACTTTGAAAAAAAGTTCACCTCAACCTGAAATCAGAGTACATCTAGAAATCCGCTTGAATCGTCGCAGTGTTCGCTAAAATTTCAATGGTTTGCTGAAAACGCTTTTGCTCATTCCATGGTATTCTTTATGCATGCTTGGTTAAAAAAAAATAATAAATAAATAAAAAATAAAAACGGTATGGATCGCATCTCTGTGATATGCAAAATTAGCTTTGAAATAGTATCTAATGCGCATGTGCGCCTTCCTGACTGTGTCCCTTTGAATCAATAGCCCTTTTGACGGTTAACTTTGCTCATTTGCATTACAAAAAAATCTAGCATGTGTATGTGAGGCAATTTCGGGCTATTTTGAAGTTTTAGCCCGAAATTGCCTCGCATCCACGTTGGATTACACTGTAATGCAAATGAGAAAAACTAACCGTGAAAGAGCTATTATAGACCTCTTCTTCAGTGCTTAGCTCTGAACTACCTATTGAAATGTAAATTTAAAAAAAAAAGCAAATTGTGAAGACAGGTGTGCAGAAAAAATAAAAGATAAATTATAGCGATAGACTAAACATGGATGCCTCTCGCTTCTTTAAAAAAAAAAATCAGAGCAATAATGGCTGTGGTCTTATCTCATGCAAATAAACTTAAGAACACTGTCGCAGTCCACATCATTCCATTCGCCGTCATAATGGTAAATAATGTAAAATCCCACCAGCATAGCTGTACAATGCTGATTGAAGGCGAAGTTATTTGGGTTGTCTGCTCCCCAATTTTGGTAACCAGTCAAAAAGAGTCCCGTCGGCCCACCTCCATGTTCCGAAACTAACTTGGTCCGAGAGTCCAATCCACAGGTCATCATAGATAGCAGATGAATCAAGAAACGTTGTTTTGATGAAGTTGTTGACCGTTGCTGACTCAATTTTTACCAATTGGGCTCCCAGATTGACGCATGTTGCCTGAGTTCTGTGGGTCGTCAATGAGTTGGAAGCGGATTCCATATGGCCCTGTGGTCCAAGCTGAAGAAATAATATGAACTATATATGAGCGTTATGAATTGGAGTAGTCCAGATAAGACTCCTTGCATAGCAACTAGCTGTCTCAATTTGTTTATTTTCGGTTTACTTAATCGATTTTTTATTAATAGGGAATAGACCATTTCCGAATTCTCCTGTGCCTCTGGTTCAAAACGAGTCTTAGTGCGAAACTTTTCGTATGAAAATGAGTTCTACATGCAATTTCATTTTCATGCAGATCAAAGTCATTTTCATAACAATAGTTTCGCACTAAGGCTCTCTTTGAAACAGACGCACAATGGAATTCGTAAATGTCCTATTTTATTGTAATATCAAGTGAGCTTTCGATAGTAAGCATGAAATCTTCACACGTGGGAATAACATGTTATTTCGCACGTGAAAATAGTGGTGAGGTTTTCCGTTTACTGTTTGACTTTCTGTTTTGAGTTTTATAATCACCATATACTCAAGACAAAGCAGCAAAAAACGTTTGTAAAGAAGACAAAGTTATAATTCGAATAAATTTTAATCCTAGGCTAGCGTTAACAGGCTTCCGAACAATCCTACCCTGTTTTCAACAAGTTAACCTGATATGAGCCCGCAATTTAATCAAAAACCCGCGGTTGGTCAGCGGTCAACTTAAAAAAACACGTGACCTTGATAAACTGTACTCTTGAGCCCGCGATATGATCACGTGATACTGGTAAGCAGATACCTTATTTTGACAGGTGTCAATTGATCATAATATGGATGTCCAATATCAAAAAGGTATACGTACACGGTAAACCAAGGCTGTATGTCTATGCCAACCTAATATTTGGAGTATGGCCGCTATGTTGGGCGACTCGGTCGTCGTCGTCGTCGTCGTCGTGCATACGCTCCAGGAGCAATGCCGCTGGCCATGATAACCATGAGAAAATCAACTCATGGGTTCTTTCCTATTATGGCTTTTTAGGTTTAAATTGTAATTTATTGTAAATAGTTTTTTTTATATATATATCTTATCGTACATCTAGTAACTATTTATTTATCTTTATTTAATTTTAGAATGTCCCCATATTAGTAAGGGAGATTTCTCCCTGGCTAGGCGGTCTTTCGACATTTAAATAAAGTTGATTGATTGATTGATTGATTGATTGATTGATTGATTGTGTGGGGCTCCGCTTGGCGGCCGGAGCTCCGCTATAAAGGGCAGGTTTGCTCTCTTCCTCCCTCCCAACTCAGTCCTGGGGTCCGTTTCTCGAAAGCCCAAAAAAGTTTTCGGGCCCGCAGAGCCATTTTCAGCTCATCTGTATCTAAAAACGTTGAAGTGTATGCGCTTGAAACTTCTTGTATGAACGGGACCTCTGTTCATATTAAGACTATGTGAATAAAACAGCTTTGTAATCGTAAAGTTCGAGATTTTGCTATAGCTTTACGGGCCCGAAAAGTTTCCGGGGCTCTCGAGAAACGGGCCCCTCGACCGATAGAAAGTTGCAAGCATCGTATTACTCGCTAGTGAAATCACATGGACAGACCTGGCTTTTGGTTTACAATTCGCGCCGGTCCCTTGCAGCGGGAGTATAAATAAGAGCTCTACATATCATTTCGGCCCAGTTCGCGTTAGAATCCTCTTGCAACATTACTGTGTTATGACTGTCGTGCAAACTCCAGTTGAAGCTGCTGTTCCCGCCGCTCAAGCCCTTATCCAAGTGCCTCCGGTTTCCGCAGCTAATGATGAGCATCCTCAGTATAATCCGGCTACTTTGCAGATACAATTTATGCTCGTTTCACTGCTTAGGTTTTCCCCGGCTCGTGTTCGCCCTTTCGCCTTTCCCTCCCGTTTTTTCGATAGTTTTCGTCCTCTCGTTTCTTATTTTATCTTTTGTTCGCTTATGTTTCGCTCAGGCCGATTTGGCCGTTTTGCTCGGTTTTTGCCACTTTTGCACACTTTTTATTTGTAACTTGAGTGTGCGTCGCCTCGCAATCACCGGGTTTGTGTAGTGCTTCTCTCTTCGGCTCTCCTCTCCCTTGCACACGTTTTTCTTGTTGTGTGAATGTGCTTCGCCTCGCAAACACCGGGTTTGTGAAGTGCTTCTCTCTTCGGCTCCCCTCTCCCTTGCACACGTTTTATTTGTCATGTGAATGCGCTTCGCATCGCAAACACCGAGTTTGTGTAGTGCTTCTCTCTTCAGTTCCCTTCCCCTTTTTGCTCGCGTTTGTTTGTTTGCCGGTGTGCTTCGCCTCGCAAACCATGATGTTGCGCAGTGGCGCCTTTCCTTCGCCCCTTTAGGATTTTGTTCGCTTATCCGATCTTTGTCCTTTATGGTAATTTTTGGTTTCGCCTATTTCGCTTTGCAAGCTTCGGGTTTACGCGGTGCGTTCACTCCTTTCCCTGGTACTTGCATGATTTCTTTGTTTCTTTCCTTTCCGCTATTTTGCGTTTTCGAATATTTTGCCTCTCAACGGGTCTTTGTTGAGTCCTTTTCTCGCTGTCTACCCATTACCTCCCGTAGATTATTAGTTTGTTTAATACGTTCTTCCTTAGTCTCGCAAACAACGGTTTTGTGTGGTACTTCCTTTCCCCTTTATTTTAGCTTCTGCGTGCTAATTTGCCTTTATTGTTTCCGAACGTTTTTTGTTTTGCCAATCTGGCGCGCATATCTTTGGCCTTTGTCATGTGCTATTCCCCTTACGCCTATTTTTAGCTGGCTGTTTTAGTTTTTTTCAGTATTTTCTTTCTGCGTGTCTCGTCTCCCGAACTTACGTTTGTGGAGTTCAGTTCGGGTCCCCGTTTTCGAGTTTTAGTTTTGAACGCCTTAGATTTTCTTAGTTTCCTGGTCTTCCTGTTTTTTTGCCCTTGTCTCCCCCTGTTTTGCTTCTATTTTCGTGTTCAATAGATTGTTTTGTTTTGTGTTCCCTTCGTTTTTCGGCACCTTTTGTTTGACATTTTTTTTTTGGTCATAATGATTTTTTCTCGCACTGTTTTCTCTTTTATACTTATTTTTCTTTTGTTTATAACTATTTTATGTCCGTTTCTCCCTTTCGTTTGTGTTTTTATTGCGCGTCCTTCATTTTCCGTCCCAATGGTAGCCTGAAAGGGTGTCTAATACCCTAGTCGGATTACTGGCGCTCAGGCTGCCATCCCTTGGGTGGGTTCTTGTACGTCTTTTGCGCCTTTTTTGTTTCCATTTGTCTTTTCCATAGTGCGATTATCTTAGGTGTTTTGTTTTACCGTTTTTCCACTCTAGGGCTGGCAGCCTGTAGATATTTTTATTCACGCCCTCCCCTTGGTTTTTTTTCAGGTTGACATGCTTGCGCAACTTAACACCAGGATTAAAACTTTAGAGGGTGTTGGCAGCCTCTCTGCTGTCCCAGCTCGCCTGTCTAAAATTACCCAATACGGATTTAGAAGAGAGGAGGATTTCGACAAATATGACGCCTTGGCCATGGCAGAGCAGTTAGCTACAGCTGCTTAACTGTCCGGTCACCAGAAGACTGTTACCTTTGATGCCATAGCCTGCACTCTTAGAGAGAAGTTGCCTGTCTCAAAGAAGCAATTCAAAGCGTATTTTGTAGCTCTTTTGGGGGATAAAGAGTACGCGAAAATCCTTGAAACCGTCGCGAAAGTGGATAAGTCCTTTAATTTTTTTTTCCCGGTCCCGCTTCTAGCCCCAGTGGAGCTTCCGCCAAGGCATCTGCTCGTTGATCGCCAGACGTCCGAGGATTTTGTGCTACGCTTGTGGTTCAACTGGCCACATGGCCTCGAGGTGTTTCAAATAGTTTAATAACCGGAGTTACCCACAATCGCGGCTTTGCCCTCTTATGCCGCCTCCTGGAGGGCAATAGTTATTTCTCCCTCTGTTGTTTGTTTGTTTTGCTTTATTAGGAATGCTTGTGCCACTTTCGTTACGTTGTTGTAATTAATAAAGGCGATTCCTTTGAATCGTGGGTGCGTCTTAATGCGGGGAAGCCCCTGCAGCCTTGGCTTCGGTCTCCTCAGCCTTACAATTCTCACTTGTTTTTGGACTGAGTGGATAGGGTTTCCCGTGGTGACGTTTCGGCGGACGTCTCTATGCTTGCCTTAACAGACCCTGATAATTTTTGTTGCCGGTCAGTTACATTGCCATCTACAGAGTGGAAAAGTATAGCTGCTTCATCCTCCCCTCCTCTATCTCAGGATGTTCTAGGTTGGCTCGTGAATAAGGTGCAAGTACAAATCGTTTTTCAGGTACTTTAAAGGCAATTTTAAGGGGGAACGTTTTGACTCGGCCTTTCCACCCCAGCGGATCTTTTACAATCCCAGGTCGTGTGCACCTTTTGCCAAGTTCATCGCTGACACGATTTTGCAATGCTTCTCTACCGGTGCTATTTCGATTTGGGGTAAGCTGGGCGAGGTGATCCTCTTCACCTCGTCACGCCGTCACGGTTGAGCTCATAAAACCTAGACTTTATAATGACAATAGGTTTTTGAATTTGTGAACATATGATCGCCCGTTTTCTCTCGACCATCTACAACAACTTCCCTTGTATGTCGTTAAGGACGCCTATCAAACTGTATGCGATGACAAATCCGGATATGCTTAAATCCTCCCTGCCCTATCCAGCAGGACGTACTTTGGTTTTGAGTAAAATGGGTGGTTCTTCACCAGTAATACCATCTCCTTTTGGTTGGAAGTTATCGGCCTTTGTCAAACACTCTATAGGCCTTCTTGTTTCCCACTACTTTCGCTCCAATGGCATTCCTTGTACTTTGTACATTGTTGATGACCGTCATTCCTCGCAGATTTTACCGCGTGATTCCAGTCTCGTGTGATCCCTTGATCCTGAAAAGCTGAACCTCCTCAGCGCCCAAATTGTGTCCTTCTTGGTCTGTTATACGTTAAACAAGCTTGATTACTGTATTGACCTTCAGAAATCCATCCTTCAGCCTTCACAATCAGTTCCTCATCTTGGGTTTGACTGCGACTCCCGTTTGCAGACCTTCCGTCTTCTTCCGCTTAAGAAGCAGAAGTTCATTTCTCTTGTTGAAGCGATACTGGATTCCAGCCATGTTTCTATCGCTGACTTGCAAAGATTAGCAGGAAAGTGTATGTCAATGTCCATGGCAGTGCCGGGCGCCAGGTTATTTACTAAGGAAATCATGATGGCCATTTCACGTGCCTCCCGCTCTTCCAGGCGACTGCCTTTGTCGGTTCCACTGCGCCGTGAAATTGAACACCGGTTTTTCCTTAAGTCCTGGTCAGGCTTCCTTCCTTGACGTTTGGAGCGACACCAGCAATTTGCCTTGTTTACTGATGCCTCTTCCTACCGATGGGCTGGCGTGCTAAACCCAAACGCTGTTCCCCTACGTTCTTCCGACTTCTGCTCTGAAGAAATTTTATCGCCTGATATTGCAGTGAAAGAACTTCTAGCTCTTAGCAATGCTCTCTCATCTTTTGCTCTGACTATCAAGGACTCAAGATTCGATGTTTACGTTGACAGTTCCGCGTTGTTTCATGCCTTGAATGGCCAATCCGCTAGGTCCCATTCCTTTTCGGACGCGCTGAAAGTCCATCTTCGAAGCTCTGATGGCCACTAACTGCATTCTTCGCCTCTTCCACATTCCGTCTGTCAATAGACTTGCCGACCGGCCTTCTCACTCTCTCTCCCTGGAGGATTCCCGTCTGTCTGTTAGTTTTTGGAAGCGGCTACAAGACGTGCTTGGTAGTTCAAATGGTCATTCAGTTGATCTCATGGCTTTTCCGTCCAATGTCATGCGCTCCACGACTGGTGCAATGCTGCCGTTCTTTGCTCCGCACCCTACCCATGGTTGCTCTGGCGTTAACGTGTCTAGTCAATCTCCCGATATTCACCCACCGCTTCTGTTCTCCATTCCGTATGTTTTTCCGCCGATCTGCGTCATCTCCAATGTTCTCCGTTTCGTGTCCTCTTTTCTCGTATCATTTACAATTGTGGTTCCGGATGTTTGGCCTCGTCGTTTCTGGTGGGCTCTTCTTCCACATTGTCCTTCATTTAGTCTACTTCTTGTACGTAAGGGCCAGGTGGGTGTTTTGCATTCACCCTTCAAGAGTGGCTATCAAAATCCCTGGCCTCTGCCTTGGGATTTTTTGGCGTTTCGTATCGAAGTCTTCTGACGTTTCGGGTTCATAAACTTTGAAGATCGGATTTTACGTCTTCTTTCTAGTATACCTCGCTTTCATGCTTTCCTGTTTTTCCTAGCTTTTTTTTTGTTAACAAAATTTCTTGACGTCTTGTTTCACCTGTTATTTATTTATCAATTTTTTTTTGTCGTATTCTCCCTCAAACAAATTCTCTCCCGCTCTGCTTGTTTCTATAGGACCTACCCCAGTTGCCCGCGTTTTTGTTCCTACAGACAAATGTCCAAGGTGTGAATATCCCAATGATCAGGATTTCCGACTTTGCCAGCTGTGTGGATTGAAGAGACCCGCCGTTTCCGCTACCCAAACTCTGTCGGTCGCCCCGGATATTTCTGTCATAGATAGCCGTCTTGATCAGCTGCGAGGAATTGCTCTTTCGTCCGCTTACGTCAAACAACCAGACTCCCTGAAGAGGGAGTTCTTCGCCTTTTTGGGTTATCTGCCGGGGTCTAAGACCCTTTTTTCGCTACGCGTAAATATGTTTGTCGATTTCTTGGTTGGAAAGATTTCCGAGGGAAAACGCAGGTCCATGTTACCACTTGTCCTTACCTAGTAGAACATAAGGTGCATAGCTGTGGTTGACGTGTTCCCCTTTCTTATGCTACCGTCGATTACTACATTGGGAAGCTCAATGCCATTTTTAAAGAAGCAGGCAGGGACGGTGATTGGAACTCTGCTCTAGGCTTAGCAACCCTGCAGCTTCGGCTGAAGTCAAGGCCTAGCTTAAGGCCTTCACGCCTGAGCAGTTGCACGCTGTTGTTACTCCTAAGCAGAGCGGCACCGCTCTTCCTCGTCAAAATCATTAAGCTGTCCCGTCTTATTTAGGGGAAAATGTTAGTTCCTGACATTACTGTTTCCCAGTTATTTGTTTATGCGAGAGACGCTGCCTTGTTTAGACGCTCTTTTTAAGCGAGGATCTGGAAAATGGCCTTACTCTTCTAGTAAAGACCCAAGATATAATCCGGTCACCCGTTAAAGATGGTTTTGTGTTCATTCACGTCTGGGGTAAATCCCTCAGGGATGGATCCGCCAATCTTTTCGGCATTCCGATTTGTCTCTTTGCCTTGTCTTCCTAAGCCCTGGTAGATCTTAACACTGACTTGAACAGTCTTTCCCACTGGCGTTTCGCCTTAGTTTGAGTTTTGGCTGGTTGGGAGTCTTTTTCTGATTTTAGTGTGGGATAAATAATAGCGTTCTTCTAGGGTCTTAAGGCCGTATTAAACGTTTAGCTCCTTAGTGCGGGAACATATCTCCGTCTCTTATTAGTGAGCGTGAAAGAGACTGACGCAAATAGTATGTTATTCGCGTCAGTCCCTTGCAGCGCGAGTATAAATAAGAGCTCCTTTCACGCTCTCCTTTTTTCGCCTCCGGCTATTCTGCTCCTGGGAGTAGAATAGCCGGAATGGAAATCCAGGTATTCCGGAATGAGAATAGCTCCCAAACAAACGCTTACTCGCATTATTCCAGTTATTCTTATTCCGGGTTGATTTCAAACGAACGCGCCCTAAGTTTCTTCATCAAATTGGACTTTCTCTTTCTCACATAATCATAAAAATTACAATTTCCTCGACTGTGATTGGTTTAAAAGAACTCGTATTTCCCACTAATTCACTTATCAAGTTGTTATAGGACAGTTTGTTATCGGACACCTTGTTATCGGACACCTTGTTATCGGACAGTTCATTGAGCCAATCACATCCAAAGTTGTAGTTAAAATTAACCAATCACATTTTAAAAAGTTGTAGTTTAAATCAACCAGTCACAACCTTGGTTTCAATCACCATAGAAACGAGTGTACAAACTCCTAAATTGGGGCTTTCTTCAACATGGAGAATTTTTTTCCCTTGAACATTGATTATATTTTTGAAGACTGTAGTGATTTATTTTATCCTATGGCACAAATGCTTATGCGAACTATCCAGACGAGTTCCTTTGTGGACATGTTGACATGTTCACATGAAGTTCAGCCCTCCACAGTATTGTTTTATATCGCTTCGCAACAACCGCGGCAAACGGAGGTAAACATCCACCCGACTGTAATACCACTGCACAGTACGCTGGTATTTCCTCCCTCGAAAATCCTCATTTTGTTCAACAAAATCAAAATACAGGAACAATGGCAGTAGACCAAGCTAAGTTTCCCCTTATATCGGACGGAGAAATATCAGAAATAACAGTAAAACCGCAGCCTCCAAAAAAATCGCTCGTGCAACTAAATCATAGATGGCAGCATAGGTAGAACGTTGTAAAGCCAAAAACATTAATGCATTAAACTGCCAGTGAAAGACGAGAATTATTTCACATTGCCAGCGGATACGTGCACGTGCCTGTACAATCCAGCTCGATATCTGCGATTTCTTCAACATTCACTTTGCTCAGTTCGGTGCCTGCAGCTTCAGCAAATCCACCAGCTGTAAGAAAATGTTCTACAAGCAGTTCCAATCAGACCAATCAAATCCAATCAGACCAAATCAAATCAAATCAAATCAGAC
>JAHPZR010007539.1:0-25000 GCA_019787425.1 Platygyra sinensis | reverse complement strand
TTCTTAGTGGCCCATCCCAAAATGAAGTAGCCCTCGATTTCCTCCAGTTTAAAATGAAAAACTTGAATAAACGCCCCATAGCTTTCAACGGAGCGTTAACTAAAAGGAAAGAACAAAAAGGCGATGCCTCCAGTAATGCAATGAGACATCAGTTTTTCTTTAACATTTCGGCCATTCATTTGGCACTATAAAATTATTTGAGGTGTCGAGTGTTTTTATTTATTCAAGTAAATGAAATCAGTAAACTACAACAAGTGCAAATAATTTGCACTTGTTGTTAAAAGGTTTTAAGAGTTTGGTCAACTTTTCCTTAGTTTAACTGTTCACGACCAGCAAGAATTTCACGGCTGGTGTTTCACATGGATGGTTCTTTGCAGCTACAATAGCTTTTGCTAATTTGTGATTACGCGATTCCTCTTGCAGCTTCATGGACTCTAACTTAAATGGCAATTTCCGGAAGTAAAACTGTTCTTGTGACTTACTCACGCATCCACAGCTGTCGCCTCTTTGCAAACCCGCAAAAACATCGCCTTTATCGTCGAATACTAGCCATGACCTCCCTTGTTTCCAACAGTTTTGAAATGCCCGCTGCCTTTTGCTCTTTACGTAAATTTTAGTACTTTCGGAGACATCTTCCTTACTTTTCACTTTTTTTGGCGGCGGCGACTCAGAACCGGGGAGGAACCTACGCATTTTTTGTCCCAAAATCTATATTCCAATTTCGGTGAAAAAGTCTGTTCTCAAAGGGGGATGGTTTCGAAGCACACGGCGTGTGCTTCGAAACCATCCCGCACGGAAGTCTGCGTCACGTGGCAACCACAAAATCACAATAGCTTCTATATGTTGTTAAAGTGGATCGGCGGTGAAATCACTGTTAAACGGCTCAGACTGATGTCCAGTTCAGAACTTAAAATTCACTAAAATGGATGATCTTAGAGAAAGGTAGTCCAATTATGCTACATATTGAGTTTTATTTTTAACGTTGTACGTCACATTATTTACGTTGCAACTTTTCGAAATTCTGCAGCATAGTCGCACATCGGGCGTTCAAACCGTAACTTTTGGTGGCCCTGGGGCCCGTTTCTCGAAAGTCCCGGTAACTTATCGGGTCCGAAATCATATTTTGAAATCAAAGCCTCGAGAAAAGTAGGGTGTGTTCTGACCCTTAATGAAGTCCATTTTGTTTCTTTAGCTGATAACTTTGTGTACCATTTTCAAAACTTTTGAAACTCCCATCCTTAATGGAAAACAAAACAGCTTAACGGGCCCGGTAATTACCGGGAGCTTCGAGAAACGGGCCCCTGGTCATTTTTAACTCGCCACTGGCGACCGTGCGACCGCCCTGAATTTTTAGCCCTGGACTCTGGCGTCACGATAATCACGTGATTTCCCTGACTGAGTTTTCTTGACCTGTGATTGTGTTTTCAAATTCCTCTGTGTAGTGTGGACAGAAAACATTTGATGCGTTTTCAGAGTGACAATGGCAAAGTCTCGGTTTGATATTTTCCCGTAAAGACCTTTTTGTCTGTTATTGAGTAGTTATTACTTGATACCACTTCATCAACTGAATGATAGAAGTGAACATAATAAATAGATATTTTTGAAAACGTTCACTCACATCATCATCATCGCTTCGTCTACGAATTGGTGAGATTATCCGTCTGCCGGTGTCGCTGTGATCAGATGCTAATGGTGAAGACATGTCTTTTGGCTTTAATCTCGCAAATTCACCACTGCTGAACGATGTATGGAGCCTTTGATCCGTGTTACGAGAATATCGGCTCGTTAATGACTCCCCTGGGAAGAAAAAAACAAATTTGTAATCAATTTTAAATTGACCTTGATACCAAGGTACGAGATGTTATGAGTCTTTTATGCTGGTATATAAAAGTTATTTTTCCAAATGCAGTTTTTCTTCTATCTTCATACCGAGATAACGGGCCGATTATGTGGGACGACCAAACTATGGGAAGAAAACTGGAACAACAGCAATGCACTTCTTCTCAGTGGTAAATAAAGGGACGTTACGGTTTGTGCATCTTATAAAATTTACGCTTAACGTTTCAAGTTCGTCATTTGCAATCCGTGTTAAAGGAGTTGCGTCACGGTTAAACGGTTTGAAAAAATTAGCCTAAATTTTTCAATTTCTTGGCTTGTAATCCGTGTCAATCTTCTCCATCCTTAACCATCTTTGTTCCTTTAAAGGAGCACTGTCACAGGAGTTTTGCTGTTTTCAGCTTCATCCGTTGCTGAAATCTTTACCTTGTACCTTTACTCGTTCCCAAAATGCTCAAATGGACTAACAGAAACATATCAAATGAATGGTGGCTCAGAGAGCAAACCATAATGAATTTCTGGCAATGTTTTTCAAAGAATGGCTCTAGAATTTGAAAAAACTGGCTAGTTTTTTCAAATTTCAATCCATTTCCATCCTTCCCATGCTAAGTGATAGGCAGCAATAAATGGTTTTGGTGTAGTGATAAAGTCCTAGGCAACAAAACTGTATCATTATTTTTGGGTTTCCATTGATGCAGGAACATATTTCGGCATTGTAAAATGACGCTAAAATACCTTGACAGTGCCCCTTAAGGTTTATTATTATCTCTTAGTGTTTTTCTATCTTTCTAAAGTATTATTTTCAGGTTTCCTTCAATTTCAAGGTAATTTTGTCGATGGTCAAAATAACTCAAAATACCGTGACATAGCCCCTTTTATCTTCCCCATCTTTAACCATCTTTGTTTCTGTATGGTTTATTGCTATCTCTAATTTTCTTTTTCATATTAGTAAACTCTTATTTTGAGGTTTCCTTCAACTCAAACAACCTCGACTAAGCCTCTTTTGAAGACGTTTTATTATTAATCACTTACTGGACGCCGATCCAGTGATGTCTCTTTCTCTTCTGGTCGTTTCCTGTAACAGTCTCTCTCTACAGGAAAAACACGGTGAGGTTAAGTTTCTAGATTGTGTTTTAGAAGAAACTGGTTTGCACCGGTTTTCCTCATAGTTTACCTTTCATATTTTTCATTTGCTAGTTGTTTCTTTAACTTGGTCACTTCGTCTTCAAGTCTTTCTGATGCTTTACGTAATGTGTTAACCTCTTGACGTTGGTAAGATCTAAAAGGAGACAAAAGAACCGCAATACATGCTTAAAGGGCCCTAGTCAGCCACACCTTTGTTTTTGTTTACATACTACAATTTGGCTATTATATTTTATTCGAAGCCTGTCGAAACGAAGACAAATCACTGTAATACTACTCAAGATAATTTAACATACCTCCAGGAACACAGCCTACAGTAAAACAATAAGGATTCGCGTCACCATGTTATATCAATAATTTCGATGGCATCGAAAATGGCGGAGGTTGACTAGGGCCCTTTAATAGACCCTCTCCAAAATGGCGGCCAATAATTCAAATAACTGAGTCAAAATTAAAAACGTATACCAGCACTAGAAAGAACAACTTTCCTTTAGTAACCCTGCAAAGTTTCAACATTTCGGCTGTAACATCAGTTGAGAAAATGTAAGTTAAAAATAGAAAAAATAGAAAAAGATACATGGAAACTTGACAAAATTCTTCGTCAGTCTTTCTACTCACTTTTCTTGATCTGTTTTTGTCAGTCTGTCTTTCAATCTATCCACTTCTTCAATAGTGGTTTCTAAAGACTTCTTTCCAACATACTCCTGTAAAAAGGTGTATTGTTTACAGAGATCAGGAAGGCAAAATCACGGAGTTCAAGGCAAGAGCTGTTGATGAATTTTCATGGTTGGGGACAAAGTACTCGAGATTCACTGTTGTAAATACAAGATACCTTTTCTCTTTGCCTTGCTAACACACCTTCTAAACTTCTAACGGTTTCTTTTTCTGAAAACACCTACAAAAGAAAAAACAGAAAAGAGGATTGTTTTAAAACCTCTTGGTTTCATCTGAGGGACTTCAAGTAGTTTTCTGAAAATTCCAAAACTAATCGTCAGTTTTTCTTCCAAGATGTTACAACTCGTGGGTATGTGGCAGAGGAAGGAAAACAGATAACTAGAGCCGGTTTATTATATTATTATCCAACTGCACTTCGCAGAGTACAAATAACGCCCAAAACGAGAACAAATATCACGCGGTATTTGTACTCCAGCGGACCGGTTAGACTGAGGTTTCCTGCCGTTGACCAATCAGTTACAGCTGTAGCTGGATTTCCCGCGCCAATTATATTTCACAGACTCCGTTCGAAATATATGAGAAAACAAATGGTAGGAATTTCCCTGCTAGTGCTTCAAACCACCTTTAAACGCCAATAAAAGGGTGAACCCCCCTAAAGAAAACAAAAGAAAGGGCCTGGGTATACCCACAAGGCCCTGGACCTAGATCTCGTGGTCCCATGATGCTTCGGTGGCTTTTTTCCTTGTGCTTCAAACCATTCGGTAAGTATTTTGCTTTTGCATTGCCTTTTTTAACCTTTTCTATCCGTTTTTAGGTTTTACCTCTGTGTTTTTACACAGTAGGTTTCCTTTTGGTCATATTTGTCACCTTTCAGGATATTTAAAATCGCTGAACATGTCCAACAGAAGACACAAGTCGCGAAAAAGGTCTCGCTGCCGGTCGCCATCTTCCCGCCAAAACTCTGTTTCGTCGCCTGACGTACATCATGGAGGGTCTCCACCGAAACGGTGCAAAGATGAAAACGATTCCCTTCAGAAGATTCTTCATTCGATTGAAAGTCTTTCCAGCCGAATAGACTCGTTAGAGTCCCGAGCAAATCAGCCAGAAACTTTTACAGATACTGATGATGATGCTTTGTCGATTATGGCTGGTGAAACGTCAGGCTTGGAGATTAGCGAACCTTTGGCGACTGAAGCTTCTTTTAAGATGCCACGTCGCCCGTTAGGGCACCCGTAGAGCCTATTAAGGCACCCGTAGAGCCTATTCAGGCACCCGTAGAGCCTATTCAGGCACTAACAGAGTCTAATAAGACATCTGACGAAGCTTAAAACTCAGCGAAATCTAGTGATGATCATGGGCTATTCGACCCAGTTGCCAAGTCAACCTCCTGGAAACCATCAACCTCTTTCTCCAAGTTTCTAGATACTAATTTTCGGAGAAAATTATCTTACTAGCAATATCTGGTTACAATGGATGACTGGGCAACTCCTGAAGTGGATGCACTCTCTGCTCCAAAACTCGATCAACAATTGTTGAATCAAGTCCCTTTTAAAGTGAAAAAATTTGTACAATAAAAGGATAAGGAAACGTTTAATGTTCAGCGTGCTTTCTTAAATGCCACGGGCCCACTTTGTGGCCTTCATGATTGCATCGAAAATGATTCAGCTCCAAGTTATGAGGAAATTAAAGAAGCTTGGGAGCAAGCTCTTTTCCTTTTAGGCTCAGCCAATGTTCAGCTGTCTATCTCGAGACGACAGAGAGTCCTTGCAGCCATAAACCGGTCAAGGACAAACCTAGCGGAACTACCTCTGCCTAATGCAAAATCATAGCTATATGGGGATGACTTCCCCTCCTTGGCCTCAAAACAAGCCGAGCTATCAAGGGGCCTCACCAAAAATCTGGCACATACTACAGGGAAATCCTTTCCTAGACTTAGAAATAGTTCCCAGTCTCAAAGCAGACATAGGGGAGACACCCTTAACAAGTATCAATGCACTGGGTATCAAACCCTTCTAAATCTCAGTCCAATTACCAAGGGTCTCGTTCAAAAAACGGGTTTTTTCGCCCCCCTCACCAGAAGGGACGTCAGCCAGACTCTTAGAGTGCATAGTGTCTTGGAGAACTCTAACATTGGACCCACAGCTTTTCTCAATTATTTCAGGTTACAAGATAAGTTTCCTCAAAACCCCTTTTCAAGAGTCTCCACCTTTTACTTAAGCATCGGGTCAGGAGGCACTCCTAATATCCCAGAAGGTGAACGAGTTATTGCAAAAGGGGCCATACAGAAGATCCCTTTCACCAGAGACGGCTTTTACTGCCGCCTGTTTCTTGTACCCAAAAAGGGAGGATCTATGCGTCCGGTAATGGACTTAAGTTCTTTGAACAGTTTCATTGTAAACGAGCATTTCCAGATGGAAAATCTAAGTTACCTAAAGACGTTGCTTTTACTAGGAGTTTTTTTTATGACAAATATAGATTTAAAAGATGCTTATCTTTCTGTCCCGGTTTCACTAGTCGTCCCGAAAATTCCTTCGCTTCTTTTGGAAGGGAACATGTTACCAGTTCAAAGCTCTTCCATTCGGCCTTTGTTTGGCCCCCAGATTTTTACGAAAGTTTTAAAACCTGTTGCCGCATTCCTGAGGAGGAAGGCCATTCGAGTCCTTATATACCTGGACGACTTTTTTCTTTGGGCTGCAACAGTGGAGGAAGCTGTGAAGAATACTCAGCTGGTAGTAACTCTCCTTCAGTCCCTAGGTTTTACAATAAACCTCAAGAAATCATTACTGATTCCAACACAAGTGATAACCTTTCTTGGTTTCCAAATAGACTCGTTGTGCATGATGATATCACTCCCAGCGGAAAAGGCCAACAAAATTGTAGACTGTTGTCACCGTCTGCTCGTTTCTCAAAGTATCACATTGCGAAACCTAGCAAGTTCACTAGGTCTTTTAGGGTCTTCGAGACCAGCCATTTGGTGAGTTCCACTTCACTTTCGTCACTTACAGTCAGATCTGTTAAGGGGCCTACAAATGAACCAGGAGTTCTTACGACTTTTTGATTGCCCTGTCACCGAGTGCCAGAGTAGAACTTGCTTGGTGGTTGAAACACACCCTCAATGCAAAGGGCAGTCCCGTGCATCTTCCTCCGCCGGATATGATCATCACGACGGACGCCTCCAAGAAGGGTTGGGGTGCAGTGCATCAGTCCCTTCAGACCAATGGCAGGTGGTCACAAAAAGAGTCTCTCCAACACATCAATTACCTAGAGCTAAACGTGTCCTTTTCGGCTTTGAAAACCTTTCTGAAAGGCAAGTCTCGTGTAACCGTATCTCTGCAGTTAGGCAACACGACCGCCATCGCTTACATCAACAACAACGGGGGTACACGCTCGCCCCAACTTATGACTCTGGCCTTAGAGATGTGGGATTGGTGTCAGACAAGAGACAACTCTGTGATAGCTTCTCACATCGCAGGAAGAGACAACGTCTCTGCGGACAAGGAGTCCAGAGAATTCAAGGACACGAGCGAGTGAAAGTTGGACCCAACAATTATTCAGCCTTTTTTGCTGAATTGTCCAACAGCTTTCTTTGTGAGTCGCCTAACCAACCAACTCGCGGATTATATCAGTTGGAGGCCCGACCCGGGAGCCATCCACACAGACGCCTTTACGATAAACTGGGTTCCTCTACGGGACTATGCCTCCCCCCCTTCAATCTGATATCCAAAACCCTGACGAAAGTAACAACCGACCAAACGGAACTAATTTTCGTTGCTCCAGTTTGGCAAGCTCAGCCCTGGTGGCCGGTTCTTCTGAGACTTCTAATATCTCAGCCAGTGTTACTACCGATTAGTCCAACCCTCTTAACGGACCCGACTGACCTGAACCAAGTTCATCTAATGTACCCTCGCCTTCACTTGGCCGTGTTTCACATCTCTACCAACGCAAGACCTACGAGTCTAGTTGGAACCGTTGGTGCCGCTGGTGTTCTGGGCGGAAAATTGATCCTCTTTCGTCATCAATAAGTGACATTCTAATTTTCTTAACAGAAGTCTTTAACGAAGGCTTAGCATACCGATCACTCAACGTCCTTCGTTCCGCTCTTTCGTCAACTCATCCAAAGATAGATGGTTTTTCAGTGGGTCAGCATCCTTATGTTACTAGGCTCCTTTAAGGAGCTCTCAACAAACGTCCTCCAAAACCCAGGTATTCTCATACCTGGAATGTTGATGTTATGATTAAATACATGATTTCTTTGGGGAAAACCAACACCCTATCTCTTAAAACTATCTCAATGAAGTTAGTCACTTTGTTTGCATTATCCTGTCCTGAACGGATTCCGCCTTGGCAACCCTGGATCTCGGACATTATAACGTCCTTCCAGAAGGGGTGTCTTTCGCACTCACCGTCCCTAGAAAGATTGGCAGTGCAGATAAACCAGCAGAAGCATTTTTTGCCTGTTTTGACCAAGACAAGCTCTGTCCTGTTGAATGTTTTGGACAATATCTTAAACTATCCAGGAACGTTCGACCCGTTATTCCGTCTTCTCTTCCCAATAAGTTGTTTATTTCATTTAGACGCCCCCATAAACCGGTCACGTCTATGACGTTGGGGCGTTGGCTACGAACTTTTATGAGTGCAGCAGGAATAGACAGTCAAATTTTTAAAGCTCACTCTGTGCGTGGTGCGTCTACGACAGCTGCCAATGCATTTGTCCCGCTGTCAACTATCATGTCAATGGCTGACTGGTCCTCTGCTTCAACTTTAAGAACATTTTACTATAAGCCCTTGTTTAATTCAGATTTTGCTACTGGGGCCTTATCTCCAAGTTGATCTACATGTAAACCACCTCGGTTATTATCCAGTTGAATTTTGTTTTATATATATATTTAAAATGTTTTGTTGTGTGGTACCATGGCTGTTTTATTGCTCTTAGTAGCAGCGTTAAAAACTACCATTTGTTTTCTCATATATTTCGAACGGAGTCTGTGAAATATAATGAGAATTATACTAGGGCCGCGTAGCGGCCTGAAGTTATAATTCAAATTATATGAATAAATGAAGTGAGAAATATATGAGCATCCCACCCTTTCTTCCCACCCTTTCTTCCCACCCTTTTATGGGTTCTCTCTTTTGTCTGTCTATTCCATGGCGTCAAAAGCCACCGAAGCATCATGGGACCACGAGATCTAGGGCCAGGGCCTTGTGGGTATACCCAGGCCCTTTCTTTTGTTTTCTTTAGGGGGGTTCACCCTTTTATTGGCGTTAAAGGTGGTTTGAAGCACTAGCAGGGAAATTCCTACCATTTGTTTTCTCATATATTTCTCACTTCAGGCCGCTACGCGGCCCTAGTATAATTCTCATTCCATTCCACTTCGCATACTTCTGTCACGCATTCCCTGTAAATAAACATCCACGAAATTCGCTCGCACGAACATACCAATTTGGCGTGTTGGATAATAAATCTCTTATTAGACGTTTTGTTGTGTAGTATCGCTGAGAATTTTTACTCCTTGTTTGTATTTTGACTCGCCCTACGGGCTCGCCAAAATACGGCACAACTCGTAAAAATACTCAGCGATACTACACAACAAAACGTGTAATAAGATATATTTATTTAAAGTCTGACCTTTTTTCGTAAATTGTCAGTTTCAGACTTGGCATCTTCAAGTAATTCACGCATCTGAAAAAAATGGCAACTTTAACTTCAACATTACGGAGTTATTTATTTACATTATTATCATAAATGTAAAAGAGAAACATATTTCACATGGTTAGGGAAAAGACTAAAAGATATGTGCGTGGTACTCAGAGTAGCCATTAGCTTTCGGGCTGCCTACCACTATGTTAAGCTAAGTGCGGTAACAATAATAGTACATTGCTGAAAATACAATACAGAAAAATATATACATTACATAGCTACAAGTGACTAGTATCAACTAATTTTTAAGTATTTTAGAGGTGCTTCTCATACTGCTTCTTAGAGGAATTATATCGGGCAAACAGCAATTGAGCTAAATCTGTTTAAAAACCACGTGCTCTTGCTTTCTTATGATTATAGTAAATTGTTCGTGGCTTGTCTGACCAGCGTTTTCGTTTCGTCCCGGCCAAGGGACTCTTCACGGACTTTTCTGCTTGTTTTCGCCATGTTTATTCATGGTTGCGTTCGTACACCAGAGTGAAAGTGATTTCCCCTTTAATTAACTTCCAGGTGAGGGCAATATATGTTAAAGGTATATGAAGTGCAAAGTTTAACGATTAACGTGTTATTAAAGTGTCACCGTGGAATGTGAAATGGTGCGTTATGCGTGAAGAGATAACTGGTTCGAGTTGAGTGAGATTCTAACCTGTTCCTGATCTAGAGATTTTGCAGCCAGTTGTCTAGAGAGAGATTCTCGTGTTTGATCCAGTTTCATACAAAGTTCCCTGACCGCAGTAAGATCTTGCATCATATTCTCCTGCAAAAGAAAGGAAAGTTTCATGATCTGCATGTTTTTTTCCAAAAAATGTCTACTTTCGGTTTAATTAAGTTTTAATTATGAGTTTAGTAAATTTATCTGCATAATTTGATGCACCGCGATTCCAAGGCTGGAATTTCGACTCTTCATTCGACATGGCCAAATGTGGAAATCGTGGATATGTTCAAAACTTCAGGGCAAAGGAAAACTTAATTGACTCGTCAAATTGAATCCTGAGTTGTATTCAGATTCAGCTGGGATGCACGGAAGTCTCGCTGTTCTCTATGGTTCTGCTCAGTTCTTCTACAGTACCTAAAAAACTCATTTTTTTCGGTAACTACTGATCGAGTCCAGGGATTCTAGGCACTTTGAATGATATAAATATCAACCTAACTCTTTCAAAAGCTCTCTTTGCAGTTTTCAAATTCAGCGTGATAAGAGTAAGCTCTCTCTTTGAACGGCTCGTACAAGTTTCTGGACTTTCTTCAAGTGGATAAATTCAGAAGATACTCATACTTTTTCCAGATTTCTGGACTTTGTGAGTTCTGTAACTTACCCTATCTTCATTGGCTAGTCTCAGTTGCTCTTCCATCTGTGCGAGGGATCTGGTGAGACTGGACACTTGGATCTCATAGGCCTGATGCGATGCTCCATACTGATTGGATAATCAACCATCATGAGTTAATTATTACGAGAGCCAAGTTGATCATATTACCGACTTATAATCCATCAAATCTTTTCGCTCGCGCGTGATTGGTCTAAACGCGTCACGTGACCGAATATCCCCCAGCTAAAACTGGGGGATATCCGAGATTAGTAAAATCCAACTAGTGGTCTATTATCAATGTTGCATTCTGATTGGTTGAGCTACTAGTAGGCTATTTGTTATAGCCCACTAGTAGCGAAAAGCGCCGACTTTGAAAACCAAAACAATGGCGGCTGAATCGCTTTAACTAGCGAAAGATGTTTTGTCTCGGTAGTTTTTTGACCAACTAGTTGGATTTTACTAAAGCAATTATTCCTCTCGCCCTCATGGCCTCTGAGTCAATAGCCCATTCGGGCTCGAGGAATAATTGTTAAATATACCCCAATTTCCAAAACTGCGCGCGTTGCGTGAAAGATTTGAAGGGTAATAAACACGATAGTCTCCATTTGGGGCGAAAATATGCTCGGATATTTGTCCTTGGACATTATCTGTTCCTCGAAACTCACAGTTTTCCTCGAGCTACGCTCGCGGAAAACTGTTCGCTTCTCAGAACAGATAATGTCCGCGGACAAATATCCTAGCATATTTTCGCGCCAAATGGAGGCTATTGTTTATATAACTGTATTAGCCAATGAAATTGAATATATAAAAGATCATCTGTTGTATCAACCAATGAAGAAAAGTTTTCGCACGATGGCCAAAATGACCGTGAAAGCATAACGATGATGATGATCGCTTGCTCTGTGAGAAAATAACAGCACAGCGCAAAGGATAAACTTAAAACTGGACAAGATTGACATAAATTACAGAAACTTGGAAAATTTACTGAGTTAATCCATCTTTTTTCAAGATTTCGTCACCCTGTTCGTAAAATTGTTCCCGACCTTTCGTATTTCAGATTGTTGTGAAGTAATACACCAAACACGAAAGACCACGTTTTATCACATTTCCAAACGAGAAGAGAGTTCAAAATACGACGCGCAGCGGAGTATTTTTGACTAACCCTCGAGGCGTTTGGAAAAGTGTTCATACACTGTCTTTCGTGTTTCATGGACAGTTTTACACATTGTTTAGTGCCAGTTCGTAGAATTAAATGTTGCATCAAGGAAAAGACCTCTTCCTGGTGACATTAGTTAGGAATTAGAGGTTTTAAACGAGGTGAAATTTCTTTTTTAAAGAAACTGAATAAAAAAGATATTCTCACAAAAATGTCTTATTAAAAAATTATTAAATAAGTGGTAATTCAGATAAGTGTTTTTTATTTGAAGTTACTTTTAAAAGGACAATGTCATGCAACCTATCTCCTAAATTTATTTGTACAGTATAAACCAGATGATAAAATGATAACTATGTTTAAAGTGGTCATATTTTTTTTTCAAGGAAACATAACTTATATGAAATTATATTACTACCTTCAATGTGTTGGACGATTTTAATCAATCTAGCTGAATAAATTATGCCCACTAAGATAAAAAGATAGCTTCGCTGATTGTTTTCCTAGGTTACTGTTTGAGAACGATATTATAGATGATAATTGATTTCTGGTTTTATTAAATCATTGTCAAAAATAAAACTGATATACAGAATATAATTTGCTTTTCGACCGTAGAAGATACTTAGTTTGATAAAAATGAAGATTTTCACTTTTAAGGTTACTGTATACCTTCAGGGGTGTCTCACGTCCAAGCAATGTAGCGCGTCCAGTTTTAACTGTAGATACCTAAACCTTTATATCAAATTAAAGCTTACAGAGCTGGCTATCCAACTATACCAATAATTTTGAAATAAAATGAATTGTCGAATTTTTCACGACTTCTAAATGCGAGTGACCGAATCACCTTTTCAAGGCTACAAGTAAACGCGAATTTTGTCTTTCGCTAATTTAATTTGTTCCTTAGTTTTGGGACCCAAAGCGGTAAAAAAAAGTGTCTGCGTTTTGCCATACTCAGTTACAATGAAAAGTTATGGAACGTTTTCGAAGTAGTATTAGAAAAGTGTGAAGTGTTTGTACAAAAATCGCTCTCATTGAAAAATTTCGAAAGAAAAAATTCGCCTCTTTGTTATTTGTGTTAATGTACCCACTGTCAAAATTTGGGGGCGTTTGGACAGATTCCCTATGAGTTCTAGCTCTTTAGAGTGTCCGCTTCAAGTGAAAAAATTCAGTGATTCGAGAAAACAGCGCTAAATATGTCAATCAGACGGGTAATATTTACTTCCGGTCAAAACTTAAAACCGCCATTTCTCTGCCAATATTTAATCTTTTTCAATGATTTCTTTTTTACATTAGAGATTTCATTTGGATTATTACTTTAACCGAAAAATCGAAATTTGAAGTAAATTGCCGAACTCAAGGTATACGGTAACCTTAATAGTTTTAGAACCTATAATTAAGTAATATGTTTAGCCCAGATAGACTAATTGGGGACAATCAGTTTAAACAATGATTAATACAATGTTTCATAATAGATCGTAAGGACAATCTGCTACTAAAAGTTGATATAATGTTTTGTTGTTTAATGACTAAATTGAAACTCCCGATGTTATTTTATTACGGTCACAAAAAATTAAGGTACCTCGTACATATTACTTTATATCTTACAAATTATAGATCAAATGATAATAAAAAAAATATGTGTTTACCACTAAAGAACAGATTTTTAAAAAGTTAGTTGTTGAGAATTGAAACTGGTTAAGTTACAATAAAAAAAACCTCAATTTACGAGTTTACAGCTGAATAGCAGTTTTTAATAACATTACAAACTTTTAATTAGTTGTTGAAAATTAAAACTGGTTTCTAAAAACTGCGTTGTTAGATAAAATAAATTTAATTTTCTGGTGTTATTTCACAAATCTTGCGGAGGTGATCTGTGGATGCATAACATCTCTTCTCATCTGTTGCCGTTTATTCATAAGTGAAACTCTAACCTGATGGAAGATTTACAAAACAAAATCAAATTACACTACGCTAATTTTTAACGTTTATTTGTAATAATACTCATATTTAAATTTTATCCCTTTTAAATAAAGTTAGTAGGTTACAACAACTTGTTGTTAAAATTCAAAGATTTTTCATTGCTCGTTCGGACAGAAGCTGAAAACACTTCTTTTATTTTTAATATTAAATGAGCACAAATGAAGAATCCATAAAACAGAGTCAAACACTGCATTGAAAATAGAAAGGATTGATTGCTGTAAACGAAGAAAGGAAAGTTAATCTTGAAACTTAGAAACGTGTTAGTAATTCTAGTGAAAATAGTTTTTTTATAAGTTTTGGAATTTTGTGGGACTTTTTAAATTTAATTTAACAATACCTGAATTAAATTAAAGATGACAAATACAGCAATGATTTATATCAGGTTCTAAATATGTCATGAGTAAAAGATGCATTTGTTTCCAAAACAGAAAAAGAAATTTGTCTTATGCAATTTAAATTGAAGAACAAAATAAAATGAAATTTAAAAAGTAGTAATATAGGCGTTCATATTAAATTACTCGTTGAAAACTGAGATGAAATGTTATTTTGGTTGGAAAAAATTAACTATAACTCATTGACAATTTTTATTCCGTTTACAAACAGTGTTTTCATTGATGCAGAGGCTTTGGGTGAAATACTTGTTTATTGTCTAGGAATATCTGCCAAATTCTTTTCATACTTGCGTTACTGGTAATTTGTCTCGTAAAATAGTTAGACATGTAGAAACGATTTCTTTTAAAGGGGCTCAGTCACGGCATCTTGAGTTATTTTGAACATCGAAAAAATAACCGTTAAATTGAAGGAAACCTAAAAATAACACTTAATAAAGATAGAAAAACATCAAAGAGATAATAATAAACCATAAAGGAACAAGGATGGTTAAGGATGGAGAAGATTTACACGGATTGCAAACAACGAATTTGAAAAGTTTCGCTAAGCTTTTCAAACGTGACTGAGCCCCTTTAAGCTTTGGCTTACGTTTTGACAATGAACTTATATGTGATGTAAATCGGTGTGACGTTTCAGTTTAGTCTATTGTGCAGAGTGTTGTTTTATGACGTCACGGCGGCCATATTGGTGCTCTAAACCAATGAAAAGGCGACCATGGTGGTGTCGCAAAACAATCCTGTGAGATTCTTTTCTTATGTAAATACTTCAATACATTTGCATGTGTGCTGAGATGTAAGTGAAAACGCTCTGCATCGATGGTTGCTAAGTAAGAAAAACATAAGATTCCCATTTTGCCCAAAAAATCTTTCACATGCAAATAATTTACCTGTTGAATTTCACCTTCAAGTCTTCTAATTTTATCGCTAAGTTCCATCTCTGATCGTTGTTTCTGTACTAGTTCCATGTGGTAGTTGGTAACTTTACCAGCAGACACCTTGGATTCAGTTACAAGTCTCTCTGCCTCACTTGAGAGCACCTGGTACTGCTCCAACAATTCCTCTTTTTCCTGCTCCTGGAGGGTCGAGAAATAACATTAAACTACTTCTAATCTACTTAACTGAGAGCGAAAAAATACATCCCTAGATAGAAAGAAGCCTGTTCAAAATGAAGACTTCACATGGATTTTACCACATCGCCTATTACTAAGGAAAATGAAGCATGAAGTTATTTTCCACCACCCTTAAATAATTCAGCTTTAATACAAAATAACGTCGAAATGGAAGAGCAATTTACTATTTGTTTTTTTACTAAGTATAAAAACACAAAAGAGGCAGTAATTTATGAAAAAGGAACTGTGATCGTAAAAAGAAGGTCGAACTTGAGAAGTTAAAGAAAATGTATTTTTTAAGATGGACGACTAGCGGGCTGAGAATGCACAAACCTAACAAAGACACACTTGAAAGAAAGAAATGCTCAATGAAATTGAAATTGTAAGAGAAAAAAACTTTAATTCTCGAGATTCATGATGCCGCATAAGTAATGATATCAAGCACGACAGACCGTGTATGACCACATTTCATTACACCGAGAAGCAAGTTGAGAATGGGATGCGCAGCGAAGAATTTTTGACGAATTTCGATGTGTTTGGAAATGTGCTCAAACATTTGATATATCTTCTCAATTGAAACTAAAATTAAGGAGAAAGTAGATCAATAAAATCGTACAATCTATACTACTTAAAGTGCACCTAACCCCAAAATATTTTTTTCGCTTAAATAAATCTTTGCACCTGTTCGAAACGCAGTGCGCCTTTTTAAACTAAATCTTGACTTTTTTGTAGGCTGTAAAAGTTACGAAATCTAGCCATCACCTGTTGCACGACCGAGCTTGTAAAGGGCATGGGTCTATTCCTGGGTTGACATCACAGACTGATTTGCATCGTAGTTAGTCTTTGTAAACATGCATGCAAAGAAGTTTGTGACATCAAACCAGGAATAGACCCATCCTCCTTACTTGCTCGGTCGTGGAACAGATGATGGCCAGATTTCTTAACTTCTACAGCCTGTAAAAAGTCAAGATTAGGGCTAAAAAGGGGCAAAAAGGCGCAATGTGTTTCAAACAGGTGCAAACAGTTATTTAAGCGAAAAAAATATTTTGGGGTTAGGCGCACTTTAAGATCAGATATCCAAAGACCATCACGGGCACGATTTCCTTTGTTTAAACTTGATGAATTATATAAATGAGTTTGAGAATATGAGATTATGAATGGAAGTGAAGTTACCTTCTGAGCCAGAAGTTCCTCTACACGAGCCACTTGCCTGGCGTACTCAGATATTTGAACCTTTAGACTTTCTTGTTCTTCAAGGGCCTCCTGTAGTTGTTGGTGAATTGCCTGGAAAAATAAGGAAGACAGTGAACAGTCAGAAAAGTAACTTGGACAGAAGGAAGTTTTTAAAAGGCTAAGCAAGGCGCTCTTAAGGAGTAAAGTTAAAACCAACCCTTGGCTTCTTCGTTTATAGAAGATGAGTTCATTGAAAGATTCCTTCCGTGGTGTGAAAAATGTGGTGAATAACATTCTCGCTTACCTGATGTTCTTCTGTCATGGCATTGAGATCTGTTTGAAGTCGCCTGTTTTCTTTCAAAGCCACTTCTCGTCCTCTCGTCATTTCAGCCAACTCATCGTCCCTGGAATCTAACTGTCTTCGCACACTCTTGATTTCTCTGTCCTTCAGGCCACCTTGTTCTATGGCGTGACTGTATCAGAAGGAAATCAAAAGTTCTTTCTGTTTTAGTTTGTTTTTAAAGGCACCTACACCTTCGTTAGAAATAACGTGGCTAAAATACCTTAATCGAGCTTCAACATCTTCCATGTTCATCTTGAGTTCGCTTTCTGCCTTTTCCTAAAATTAAAGATAAAATAGAAATGCCAAAGGTACTATAAGCTACTTACACTAGTTCTTTCTTTTGATTGATTGATTGATTGATTTAATTCATTAATTATTTATTCACCACCATATACATACATAGAAGGTTACAGTGAATAATAGACTCAAATCTTACATAAGTTGATAAAGGAAGTAAGAAGTGGCGAGGAGACCTCAGGAAACCCCAGGGCTTATACTCGCTGAGAGGTCCCTCGGAAATATGTTAGGACTGTAAGACTATTAAAGACATTGTACTGAGACTTAATTTTAACATACGGTGGCAAGACTACAACGACATAAAAGGGTCGGACGTTCCATACAATTAACTGAGGAAATCAAGAAGCTTTCTTTTGAAGGTTGATCTGAGACCAGGGAAAGACGTAACTGATAATGGCAAAGCATTCCATATTTTTGGCACTTAAAAGAGTATAGTGAATTGCTTGATTTTTATGTGTCTTTTCTAATATTTTTTAATGTTACGAATATTTTCTTTCTCACTTGGTGCCTTTGCTTCTTTTTGGTAAGAGTTTATAATTCAGCAGCGCTGGTCAGTGCCTTTTGACGAGGAGACGATAAGCTGTTTCTTCCCGACAAAAATTCTCTTCTCGCTAAGGTTTACGCATACGAAGTTATCATCGACACTGTCGGTATAGTCAACGAAGTGTTTCCGATCAAATCCGAAAGTTTGTTGTTATCCGAAGGGTCCCGAAAGTAAACTTGAAAGCAGCAAGGACAATACATTTGACTGCAAATTGATAAAATGCTGCTAAACTTTGTTCTAAGCATCGTCAAACTGTTACCTCAAGTAAGAAACGTAATAAAGCTGCCTTCAAGACATTGCTAAACAACAAGCAAGCCATATTCCCCGTGAAAACATTTCAACTGACCTAACCTTTCGAAGGAGAGCAAATTTCTGACCACAAACACTTTAACTATCTGATCATTCCACGCGATGGTGGATTACAATTTGGCGTTATTTGGAATCGAAACAGCCCACATTGCAACAAATACAAGTTTATAGTATAACTGAATGAGCAAAATATTTTCCATACAATATTAATTTTGTATCAAATTGATCACGCATTTAGGATAAAGTGTATATTGTAACAAAGGGGAAAGCAGTTAATGTGGTCGAAATTATTTAGAATGAAAAGAATATTACATGCCGAAGTCCTTGACGAAGGCATTTTGAAGTCTCTCGACTCCTTTAACAAATCCATCGTGTCACGGGATTTAATACATGTAAAGGAATGACAAACGAAGTTAAAAAAATATGTTTATCTTACCTCATCGCCTTCAGCAAATGTTTTAAGATAATTTAGCGAGTGAAGAGCAGCTAACCAGGCCATTGCCATATAAATCTTTAACAGAACAAAGAAATTTCCGAAACGCGTGTCTTGTGCAAGGTTGAAAGGACTCGGGCCACTTGGAAGAAATCTTTCTTTTGAAATGATTTTAAAGGAAACCTTGACCCGTCCCTTCACTTATATGATATTATTAAAATTGAAAACTTAACCTAGCGAATACGGTTTCCTTTCGAATTCTCGTCTCCTTTCACCGCGCTGTTCGTAAAATGAACACAGCAACACATGACAAATTGTTACCACGGAAGCACCTGCAAAAATTTTGTTCAATTAACAACACGGCGTTGTTTGATAAAAGTGTAAACAAAACGAACGCGTCAGATCAAAACTTCCATTATTTGGCAAGCTTTCCAAACAATCTGTTTGTCTTCTTTCAGGCAGAGAGCTACAAAATATACATATTTTCCATTGCGTCGCCGACAAACGCCCGCCTGGCCATATTTGTTATGGAAATACGATAAGCCACAAAACGTCAAAAATTCGCAGGCGCTGTTTCTTCAGCGATGCTCTTGCCTGCTGAACGAAACACGAATACTTGAATGAACTATTTTACATACGTTTTTATAGTCTAGAGTCTGGGTGTTTTGTGTTTAAAGGACTGTCAAAGTGTTTATAACTTTCCCTAAGACATCCAGGAATTGCTCGTACACAAATTTAAATCATTTTTAAGTGCGCGCAAATTAACAAAGTAATCATTTCACAAAAATTGTAAGGCCATAATACAATGTTTATATTCCTATTTTGAAGCTGCGACATGTAAACTGAACAAACTACATTCAGTATCAACTGAAATTGATTTAATCCAGAATGATCAAAAGCAGGAACGTTTTCACCAAATTAATATCAATTTAATCTTTCTGGTGAGACAAACAGGTGGTGCGTGATACGTGATTTACGCGAAATGAGCGCGTGATACGTGAAGGGAACTGGGTAAGTGTGAAAATGTGCTTTTTAAGCAAAAACGATTGACAAGTGCGTGAAACGTGAAAGACTTATCGCAGCTATTATGCGTGATACGTTTTTGGGGCAACAATGAACGGGAAATAAGTTAAAGAACTCAAGCGCAGATTATATTCCTCCTGCGTGATTTGTGAAAAATGAGCGCGTGATCCGTGAAGCAACATAAGTGCAGATGCTATGCGTGTGAGCCGTTTGGAGCAAAAACAGCCACGTGATAGGTTGAAACTGATAAATGTAGTATTATTCTATATTCGTTATCTGAGCAAAAATGGGCAAGTGATACGTGAACGAAAGTACAGATATTGTGCGTGATGCGTGATTTGAGCAAAAAGTGACTGCTTTATACGTGAAGGAGATGAAGAACAGATATGTTACCTTACGTGTGATTTGAACAACTGAAAGTGATATCATAGCACGTGATGGCAAGTGCAGATATGATTGTCCACGCGCGTATTTGCGTAAAAAAGGGCTTGTGGAAGAGCAAAAGTAGAATTCTTATGCGTTAAGATGTGTCATTCTGGGATTAAAAGCACGTGATGACTGATAAGTTAGGCAGCGTCCACATTATACCGGAGTGATTTGAAAACGCAGCTTTATTTCTACGGCAAGGTCTACCGTCCACACAATACACACTAAAACGCTCTTAAAACTGGAGGAATTTGATAACACCGGCTTTGCGTTTTAAAGCAGATGGAAACATTTTGAAAACGTAACTTTTCGATAACGATGACGTCACGATAATCACGTGATTTCCGTGACAGAGTTTTCCTCAAACACAATTCCAAAATGACCGCTGATTGTTGCGTTTTTATATTCTCTCGGCGTATTGTTGACTTAAAACATTTGATGCGTTTTCAGAGTGAAACCTCCGTCTTTAAAAGAGCACTGTCACAGGAGTTTTGCTGTTTTCAGCTTCATTCGTTGCTGAAATCTTTACCTGGTACCTTTACTCATTCCCAAAATGCTCAAATGGACTAACAGAAACATATCAAACGAATGGTGGCTCAGAGAGCAAGCCATAATGAATTTCTGGCAATATTTTCAAGGAATGGCTCTAGAATTTGAAAAAACTGGCTAGTTTTTTTCAAATTTCAATCCATTTCCATCCTCGCCATGCTAAGTGATAAGCAGCAATAAATGGTTTCGGTGTAGTGATAAAGTCCTAGGTAACAAAACTGCATCATTATTTTTGGGTTTCCACTGATACAGGAACATATTTCGACATTGTAGAGTGATGCTAAAATACCGTTACAGTGCCCCTTTAAATTTCTTCAGCATAATGGGGACGAGGCATTATAGGCAATGAGTGTGAATTCATACCGACTGTATTTTCTTTGCCTCAAGATTCATGATTTCCTCCGTTTTCTCGTCCACTTGTTGCTGTAAGTCATCTCGCTCACGGTCCAATGATTTAAGTGTTGCTCGTATCTCAGCAGTCTCAAGACTCTGTTCAGCATGCCTTTTTTCGACTTCCTCTACAACATGAAAGAGATATTTCGACATAAATCACTAATACTATGTCTTACTCTTTTAATCCAACCTGCCAACCTGTGTTGCTCCCAGCCTTTTGTCTATTTTCGTTTCAAGAGTGAGCTACTGTCGTAAGGAGGTGAGCCGGAAGGCTTATGACCATGCCATGCCGGTGGTGCAAATCTGAAATGGTGCAATAGGCCATTTCCGAGTTCTCTTGTGCCTCTGTTTCAAAACGAATCTAAGTGCGAAACCTTTCATATGAAAATGAGTTCTGCATGCAGTTTCATTTCCATACAAATCAAAGTCATTTTCATTAGAATGGTTTCGCTTTTGAAACAGAGGCACAAGTGAACTCGGAAGTGGCCTATTGTTGCGCGCGATGTTGCAGAAGGAGAACGAGGGTCTGCCTCTGAAAATTTGCACTCATAACAAGTTTAGGCGTGAACACACTTAATTTAGCCATTACGCGCAATGTTGGTTTAGATATACTCCCTATCAGTTGTATCACCGTTTACCTAGTCTGCGTTCCAGCTGGGCGCATTTTTCTTCCGAAGCTTGCAATTCTCCTGCTCTCCTGTTCAGCCTCCTTTCCATGTCTTCCGCCGTGCGGTTAGCCTGGTCAGCGGTAAGTTGTACTTTGTTGACCTCGGCTTCAAGTTCCAAGGCCGAGTCCTTTGCCATGGAGAGCTGGGCTGTAGTTTGCTTCAGCTGGTCCTCGAGATTAGAAACCATATTTCTTAGAGACGTCACTCGCGCGTGGAGCTCATTTCTGTCTGCCTCGACCTGACGTTGAAAAATCCCGTTAGTCCATATAAGGTGCGTACCTTAGCCGCTGCTTGTAAAACGATTTTCACTTGAGTTCGATAGTTGGCTGTTGCCCTCATCTCTAAGCTTCTTAGTAATTAGTTTAAAAATCTCGCGCCAGTTTCTCAGCCAATCAGAGACAAACCAAAGCTAATCGTGGCTCGCTCGCGCGCGCTTCGCGTGTCGACTGTATGCTTTCTTTGAGCTTTGATTGGTTTACTGGAATGTTGGTGTCCATTGTGATTGGTCAGAATGATAACATGTACTTTGGACTGACCGCTCCAGTGCGAACAAGTTCAAAAGGAATACAGATTTAATTGAGCTTGATGTGGTCGAGAGAGGTAACGTTTAGCTGATCCTCCGAAATTGTGATGTTGCTTGCGATATAGCCGGGCTTAGCAAATTGAAAAACAGTAAGTTCGACAAATGCAAGCTAAACACACTGTTGATTCCAACAGACAATGGAAAGCCTAGATGTCTTTTTAATATAAGTCATTAGTTACCTTCTGCAGCATGGATTCTAATCTCTCGATTTTATCTTCATACCGTCTTCTCTCTTGAAGACTGCTTTCCTTCGATGCCTGTATAAAATGACATTAACCTGAGTCTAGTATCTGCATTGCGTGGAATTTATTTCGTAGAATTGATTTCAAAAAAGATCGACAATTTAATAATTTCCACAAACGTACCTTAAATTTATCCTCCAAGTTATCTCGCTGGGTATTCGTCCTTCGAAGTTCCGCCAAGGCTTCGTCTCTCTCAGACTCCACTCGTGTTAAAACCGCCGAGGCTGCACGTGAGGGTGAAGGGGACCGGGCTTGAGACACCTGGCGTCGTAATCTTTGGATTTCGTCTGTAGCCTGGGTACATAAAAAGAATATTAAATCTCCCACTGCCTGCTGAGAGACTCTCGTGCCTATATATTCAGTGGGTTGCTTATAAATATGTAACATGTAAGGAGAACGTGGATAAAATGGGTCATCGCAACGAAATCGTATATCCGAGCGGAAAAAAAGGGTTGGGAAACTGTATTTAGGTTAATTTTGTCCCTAAAAAATTGATTCTCTACGAAAACAGTAAACCAGCTTTCCATTAGTGATGTCAAAGTTTTGCTGCTTACCCGGAATATTGGGAAAGAGTTCAAAGTTCGTAACCTTTGTTTAACCTTTGTTTACAAAATGGCGCCTGGTGCACAGTCAAAACTCGCGCATGCTTATTACGTTTTTCCGCTCTGAAATCTGCAACCCGACTCGTCTTTCAACATATAATCGCTCTCTCCGCAGCCTCTTTTGCAATTTCAAGTTCTTAGACTGCACTTCTGTTTAAAAGCGCGCAATACCAGCACATTCTGGTGCACCCTGACCTGTTCGTAAAGTAGTTGAATGTTGTCTCTGTCCTGAGTTAGCGTCTTTACATTTTCCTGAATCTGAAAGAACATTAATAACATTAGGGTATTATAGACATGGACGGCTTATTTTACTTAGACAACACACTTAGCTATGGTGTTGAAAACGGTGCGTCCCTCAGACTTGATAAGCAGAGTCTACAGGCCTCACGTCGAGAAACCAAGAACACAACCATCGCACCCAGAAAACAACATAACAAAGCAAAACTGTATGTTTTGGGAGGCGCGGTGGCCTCATGGTTAGCGCGCTCGACTCCGGGTTCGAGCCCTGGCCGGGGACATGTGTTGTGTTCTTGGGCAAGACACTTAACTCTCACGGTGCCTCTCTCCACCCAGGTGTATAAATGGGTACCGGCGAATTTAATGCTGGGGGTAACCCTGCGATGCACTAGTACCATCCAGGGGGGAGTAGAAATACTACCAGTCGCTTCATGCTACAGAAACCGGGATAAGCTCCGGCCTGATGGGCCAGTTGGCCCGAATGCAGACTTTACCTACAATTGGTTATAATATTAAACTAAACTATTTAAGAATATATAATTTTGGTTTTCACAATATGTAGGAGTCGTAGAAAATAGACCCAGTTGAGAACACCAGTTTTCGTCACCGACGTGGCATAGTCTTATCGGGTCGTGACGAAGTGTCAGTTTTCTGAGTTCGTTCTTGTTGGCGATTGAATATTAAGAATTAAGAACTACTGATTTGAGAAAATCAACTAAGATCATGCTAAATCGACACTTGTTAGCCAAACTGTATTAGCCATTTAGGTAATGTACTGAACTCTGCACCTCCGTTAGATGTTTTTCAAACTTCTCCACAAGTGACTGCAGCTCGTCTCTTTCTCTTCTCAAACGATTCACTTCGCTGGGGCTGTCACGTGATACCTGAGGGAACAAGTCAGTGCAATAAAATCAACAGGCAAATTCAATTTCGAATTATTCAATCACGGGCAGCTTGGCGAAGCGCAAAAGGGAAAGAAGGCAAGAAACATTTAAAGACCACTATGTAACTTTACGTTAGTAGCAACGTGAATACACGCACTGAAAAGTCGCGAAGTTAAGGGGATTAAGAGTAGAGCGTCAAAAAGTTCAAAAGAAGGAGTTTTAGGCTAGTCATTTAGTTGTTTTCTTGTTTAGTCTTAAAGTTAAGGTCGGCACACACGATGGGACTAGTCCCTGCGACTAGTCTCATTGTGTGTGCCGAGCTTTACTCGATAATGTGAACAGCGACAGCGTAAACTTTGCAGTAAATTATTAACAGCCTTGTGTTCATTACCATTTCCCTGGTTGGAGGTGACATTAACACGCTCTTTTCCTTCATGTTTCTAAGCAGTTCACATTCACGCTTGTAGAAGTCTCGTTCCTCCTGCAGGAGCTGTGTCATGCTTTCAAGATGACCCACCGTCTGCAAATAAATAAAATATACATATTTAAAAGCGCTGTAAATTAGCTTTCAACCGAATGACGTTTTGATGAACAGTAACACAAACGCCAGCATCATAATTTTTCTTATTACGTCTTTAATCACGACGAGAAGAAAAAAATCAAAGAATACTAATGATAAACCATAAAGGATAAAGTATGCTATCATATCGCATCGCTGTTAAGTGCTCCCGCTTACGGCGCCTCGGGGATATGCCGGTTCCCATACGCTCCGTACGGGGCGCCCTGGCGATGGGGGATCCGTCGGGGGCCTAGGATGAAGGGCCCAGATAGACGGGCAAGGGAGGGTCAACGGTGGCGCTGGCAGCGGAGGAAAAGACGCGCGCGAGGGCCCCCACGCAACGGGCGCGAGGTAGACGCGAGCCGTAGTGTGGGGGCGAGGCCGCGGCGTGCGCTATGCGGTGCACGCAGGCCGGCCCCCCGGTAGGCGGAGGGGCGGGTGCGGGGGA
>JAHPZR010007538.1:27500-37250 GCA_019787425.1 Platygyra sinensis | reverse complement strand
TCAGGGATGACATAAGTCGAGATGACATAGTCTTCATCATTTGAAAAAAGCGCTTGTGTTAACGGAACGTCTTGCCAAAATATACAAGTCAGTGACAAAAGAAAACACCTTTTATCGACTAAGCAAGCTTAAGAAATATTTGTTTGATTTACTTGAAGAACAGCCATGCCAGGTTTGAAATTGAAGTGAAATCATTACAAGCAATCGTTTGCACAAAATTCAAAGTGAACTTGTGAAGACTACAGTTGTAATGATTTAGGCAACTGCAAATAAGGCGTGAAAAACATTTCTGGAATTGAGAATGTCTAGGAATAACCAAAAAACACTAGACAAATGACCATTTCTTTCGTAAGATAGATTTTGAAGCACGCAGGTGACAATCGTGATTGTATATTCCCTTAGTTTGCTGATCGTTCCGCGTTCCACTGAGCTCGTGAAAATTTCGCAGCGTAAACATTGATCTAGTCGACTTGGAATTTTCAATCACTTTTTCAAATTAGCGCTTGTATATTTCCGTTTCTGGTGTCGTGAATTTTCTTGAAATTTTCGGTGACCAGTAAGAGCATTTTTACAAAAAACTCTGCTAGACAAAAAAAAAAAAACATTCAGTCGAAAAGTAGCTCCTCGACAGAATTTTTTAAACTTAAAACATATTGAAGATTAATTCTGAAAACGTCTAATCTAGGAGTTTGAAAAGATGTCACCGACCTGTCTTCTAAATAAGACAATAGATTTTTTGAGTCTAAATTCGCCAGATGGTTGCCATGGCAACAGGTTTTGGGAACAAAATATGCTGAAATAAATCCATGATGTCTCTTCCATTTCTGTGGTAAATTTCACACTGTATTTTCAAGAGAATTTATAAAACTTGTTTGGGGAAATGAAATCTATTTCGAGCCACCTTAATGAAACCAAAAAAATTATGCATAAACACATAATATAGAAATGAAGTAGCAAAAACTGAGATAAATTAAGCCATTTGTTGGCGAGTTTAAACAAATGGATAAAGACAATAAATCGAAGAAAACGCCATATGGTGTAAAATACATGAAATGAAAATATTCATTCAGTGCCAGCTGGACTAACACAATTTCGTGCAGCGTTGTTAACCGAAATATTGCTTTAGATTTTCACAAGGTTTGTAAACCAATTGAAACGAAGGAGTGATTCACCTGTTGACGTTTAGTAAAAAAGTTGTTAGCCCTGTCCCACTTTGTGTAATTTTTCCAAAATAAAGAAAAACGTTCTTGGACAGACCATTTATAAAGCAAAATAGTATTTAGATACAATTGTATACGATAACTTAAAAATTTTCTAAAATATCTTTCACTTAAATCCTTAACGGTTGAAAGATTATATCTTTCAATTTGGAAATATAAAATTTAGGCGTACTTTCATTACCCTTCAAGATGTATATCGCGACAATGTTAATTAACACTGATGAAGTTGTAATTAAATGATATACATTACTTTCGCTCATTGAAATAATAATTTTATACGTATACGAAATGGACCTTAAAAGAGACCTCATTTTACTACTTTACTGTGAGTGGGCTTCTTATAATTAAGTTCTCGAATGACGTATTCAGAGCAGTGCTGCAGGTAATAATTAATGGCCTCAAAATCTTATAGCATGCTTTACTAATCTTTTCTTTACGGCAACAGGTTAATTAAGAGTCATTTTGATAGCAATTGAAACAAAAATAGTATTTAAGAATTAGTTAAACAAGAAACAAAACGTTTCTGAAAACAAGAAGTCACTTTTGCCTTCAAATTTGTGCGCGTAATTGGGATGCAATGTTTTGATATTCCAGGGAAAAAATAAAGCTTAATAAACGTTCAATACATAGAGTGTTTGTTCACCTGTTGATGGCCTTCGTTAGACCACGTAATTTTACTAAGCAGCATCAAATACTGTGGCGTTCGCTGTTTAAAGACGTAAACGATATTTTGCCATTGAGGGGAAAGGAATTGCAAAGGTACGTTGGTTCACTAAGGTTTTTAAAAAGATCAGAAATTTCCTATTTTACGTTATTTTCGTACTACCACTAACGAGCGGGGTAGCTACTTTCATGTACGTGTTTAATGAGAACAATGTGCACATGCATTATAATTCTTGGTACATTTCTAAGCTATCCTCTGCAAAACAACGACGCGAAAGGACCAAATTCTGCATTGTCCGGGAAACGTGAATACGACTCTATTTTTTTAATTTTTTTTTTCGAATTTATCAATGTGTCCTAGATTCAGTTCCGTGATAGCTTTAGTAAATGATTTTAGGCAACCGCGAGATTCGTAGGTGAAATATAAACTACTCTTTATTCGGAGTTTTCCTCAGCTTCACCAGCGTGGCCGATTTCTTAAGCTCCGTTACAAGTTTACAATGTCGCTCAGTATTAGCCTCTATCGAATAAACATACTGGTTTACGGCCTCGAAGCATTCGCGCTTTTGTGCATAACACTTTACGCAAATAGCTTCGAACAGAACCATACGACAAGGAGTTTGTGGGGACTCTCTTTGAAGCCTCGTCAAAGTGCTTTAAAAAAGACGCAGCACGATTTGCAACTTCACTGTGGAACATAGCAAGCCCGCAATTGGACAAAAAAACGACGAAAAAGAAGCGAATAATGCCATCCGGACAACTGGCGAACTCATCGGCCATTTCCCAAGTAAAATAAGGTTTGTATTTAGATCCAAAAACTTCCCGACGAACGACTCGCTGACGCAGAAACGCTGCAATGCTCAAAACAGCAGTGACGTCAAAAAGCAGAGTCTCAGTTCCATTCCTTCCGTTAAAGCGCCCAGTCATTTTGCAAACGTTTTCGTGAAGCCCATCGGCTGTCTTCTTACTTTTAACTTTTTTGCTTCTTTTCACGGCTTGGAAGGAAAAATTCCGCATAATTTTCTTTTTAAAATGACTGAACAAATGATGCGTGAATTGTGGTTCATTTGACTTCAAACCTGGGTAGTCTTGTTGTCTTCTTATTGGGTTGCTTTATTTATCTGGTGTTTTGACAGAGGAAAACAGTACGTGAAGATGTCTGCTCTAAAACTGTAGCTCACAAAATGAACCGTATGAAATTTTGCTCATGGGTGTGATTGTCTTTGGTTTTCTTTCATGTTTTCCATTGTATTGAAATTCGGATTTCCATCAAAAGTAATGACTCCGCAGAAGACAAGATTGTTGAAGGAGCTTCCTCACGGTTTCGGCTAAGTCATCTTGAAAAGTCTGGCCTAAATTTTTCAAGTCCCTGGTTTGCAATCCTTTTAAACTTCTCATGTGCCATTATGATTCATTATGATCTCTTACCCGTTTTTTCTATCTTCTTCGATTTAAAGGTACTTTTGCACGTCGCCAAAATAACTCAAAAAGTCTGCCACTGACTGAGCTCCTTTAAGAGCACGCCAGGACACAAGTTTTACTGAACAGCGAAGTTTTATTAGTTATTCAGTTATTATTTTCATGTCGGCATTTGAAAAATGAAAAATAAGTTTTACCTCAAGAGCAATTGTCACTTATCCTACACAATAGCTATTGTATCGCGCTCCCCCAGTTTCAGTGTTTTAGCTCAAACAGTTTTACATCACACCCCCCTATTATGTAATGGTTCCGCCCTTCTCACCCATTGCAATTAGAACCCCATTGTTACACTTATTGCAAACATGTATACATAGCTAGCTGATAAGTTTGCTATTCATTAAATCTGCCTGATGAGTGCATACGCACGAAACTCAGAGTCGCAGGGAATCTCATGTATCTTCATTTAGTCATCTAAATCTATACACCGCTCTACACAAACGTGTATCGAGCACTCTTTAGCGGTGTTTGCTACAATTTCTCATTATTATTATTATTATTATTATTATTATTACTACCATTATTATTATTGCTATTATTATAAATTAAAATATACAAAGACGTCAACATTAACGAACCGTAGCTCTAAAAATAGGGAGTTTTAGCAATATCGACGGCGACGGCGGGGACGACGCCTTGTAAAAAATGAATTTATTTTTTACCTTTGGATGTCGCAACTTTGTAAATCTGTTCAGGACACCTATCGGTCTAAGAACTTGCTCAGGTTAAACATGAACCGACAGCGTTCAGTTCCAAAAGAAAATACGAAATATTAGCCATTGCGACTCGCGTTTTCCAAAATACGTAGAACTTGGTCATTTCACGTTGTTGTTTCGCACAGTACGGGAAAGACATGTACAAAGATTCAAAACGCACGTGCATAGCTATTGTTTTGCTCATTAAATCTTTTGTTTGGTGACGCTCTCGTCGCCGTCGCCGTCGTCCTTTGCTAAAACTCCCTAATAACTAGGAAAAGAAAAAAACTTTAGAGGTCTTTTACACCGATGTAATTAAAACCACAAATGTTGTCTAATAAGGTGCAATAGTACTTGAGGGAATATCAAACAACAACGAAAGAGAGAAAGACTTAGCTGAAAGTGGAGTTGAAAAGTGATTTTACTGTAATCGTTGCGACGTGTAGGTACAGCGAGGCGGCTTCAGACCAACATGAAACTCAACCTTTTCTTGTTGGTAACTCTGCTGATGGCGGATACCGTTTCGAGTCAGTGTAGAACGGCAAACTGGTGGGGATCGTTTGACAGAAAAGGATGGTCAAAATGTGGCGCTACTACGGAGTACGTGACCGGTTTTTACAGAAATAACAAACGTAATGACGACCCAATTTTTCTACTGGAAGAAGCCAAGTGCTGTAAGGCTCCTGCACCAAATCAAAACCGAGCATCAACTTGCAAAAATGCAAACTGGTGGGGAGTGTTGGACAGGTTAGTAGCACTGTGAGCGTCGGGCCTCGACTAATTAAATAACGGTCATTGGAAAAAAATGTTGATTTAATATTGAATGAGGGCCGCCTCCCTCAGGTGAACCATTCGTTTTGACTATTATGATGAGAAGAAAAGCAAGCACATCAAAAGGAATGGCGTTTCATGTTTATACTGTGTCTTTAACTTCGATAAACACAATAACGTCGGCTGACTACGTTTATGATGTTTACAATGTAATTTTGAAAGTTCCTTTTGTTAATAAACAGGCATTTAACCAGCTTACCAACCGATCAAGCTAATAAACAAGTAAATAAACAACCAGATAAACAAGCACGTATAGGCGAGTAGTACGAAATCTCAATTTCCTTCCATCAATTGAGGGATCAGTAGATTCAGAATACCTTAGAAGCAAGGAGTCATCTTCATATGCAGTAAAAAAGGTCAAGAGAGTAGTGCGCACTTAAGCAAAATGCACTCACATTTTATCAGCATTTAGTGTAAATCTACAGCGTTTTATTCTCTTATTAGCTTCGCTACTAACTGGCTATTCTGTTTTAGATACTCAGTAGGCTGGCAGTGTGCAGATGTTTACAAAATTTCGGCCGGCTCTTTCTGTTTTTCAAGTGTCTGCGAAGAGGACTTAGTTAAAGCGTTAGTTAAAGGACTAGTAGAGCTCATAATCTAATTTTCAAATATATTTTCCTTAGCACCAACCGCTGGGCCCTTTGTCCAAATGGTTATTTCCTGCAAGGATTATACCGCAACACTGGTAATTCCCTTCATCACATCGAGGAAGGCCATTGCTGTAAGCCCAACAACTTACCCAGCAGTTATCTCCGCTGTTATGACCATGATGTCGGAAAATCCTTCGACAGCAAAGGCTGGAGCCAATGCGATAGCGAATATTATATGGCGGGTTTCTACAAGGGAGGTTGCGATAAACTGTACTGCATCGAAAAGTTCAGATGTTGCATGATGTACGACGGGTGCAAGTTTGCGAACTGGTGGGGAGCCTTCGACCACAAAGGCTGGGTTCAGTGCGACTCGTCAAAGCATTATATTACTGGGCTTTGGAGGAATAATAATAGAGGATCAAACGACAAGATCTTTTTACTGGAGGAAGCAAAATGTTGCCCAGCTCCTTCACCAAATCAGAACACGGCATCGACGTGTAAAACAGCCAACTGGTGGGCAGTTCTCGATAAGTAAGTACTTGCAGGCGAAACGATGATTTTTAGGGGTGTTGTGCTATTTCTATTTACAAGAGGTAATTTTTTGTCTTAACTTCTTATCAGAACGAACTCATGGGCTGTTTGTCCAAATGGTTACTTTGTCCAAGGTTTCTACCGGGGCAGTGGCGATTGGTTACATAACATCGAAGAAGCTAAATGCTGTAAACCGAATACGTTTCCAGATCGATATGAGAACTGCTATAACGAGAATATCTTATCTTCGTTTGATAACAAAGGACTGAGCAAATGCAAACAAGAGGGGTACTATGTGGCTGGAATCTACAGAGGAGGCTGTGATAGACTCTATTGTATTGAGACGTTGAAATGTTGCAAGATGAATGTAGGTAAGAAACGTTATGTGTGTGCATTTGTGCTTCAATCTTCTCGCCGACCTGCAAAGATTCTATTTCTATTTTTATTTAACGCTGATGTTAACTAGCTGCCTGGCTCCGCTACCCTTATGGTTATTCCAGTCAGCTAGTACTCCAATTTACTATAAATAATTTCATAGAATTTTGTAACTTTTTGATTAACGCAAGAATGAATGTGAGTACAAATAAATAAATATTGTATTGTTTTGTTGTTTTGTTTTTCATGTTGTTTTATAAAATTAGGGCAATTGCAACTTGGTCAATGATCTCTATGAGTGAAAAATTGATGTTGCATCAACTGGTTACATGTAACACTGCACAATGTTTGATCGAATAAATACTGAAATAATAAATAAATTATAAATAACGTAGCCTTTTTGCCAAAGTCTGATGAAACTGGGAATTAACAGTATCCTATAAGTGCTTTCTTTGATCATTTCATTTATTGTTTGTTTTTAAACATAATTTACAGATGAGTGCAAAATTTCGAATCCGTGTAAAAATGGTGGAGTGTGTTCTGATCGAGCCGGGAGTTACCACTGTAGCTGTAAATCCGGATACCATGGAAACAACTGTCAATACGGTATTATACAAATGATATTATACCCGGTTATTTTTTTTATCCCACATCCAAATGAAATATAGAATTTTGTAAATAAGTTGGAAAAACGTTTCTGAATTCTTTCGTCGACTAGCTACACATAAATGTACAGTGGTTTGCATATAATTGCTATCTCAAATATGTTTTAAACTTTCTATTTAAAACATATTTTGTACTCTTGACATGTCAACTACATTTTAAATATCCTATTTAAAAGACTATTTTTACACTGATAATTTGTAAAATACTTTTTAACACTGCAACCATTGCCAGCATGACATTCTAAACAGCGTTTAACTAGTATTTTTGAACTGTTTCAACAAAACTTTTGTGGCCATAGTATAAAAATAGATTTCAAATCCCCTATTTCAACCCTGTTTTAAGCTCAAACTACATTAAAAACAGAGGGGAAATCAATCCAATGCCATGAAATACGTTTTAACTATACTTGAAATACATTACAAACGAGAAGCAAAATTTTGAATTTCTTACAAAATAGCATAAAAATACCCTATAATGACTTCAAAATACTGTTTAAATCGTCAAAATACATTCAGAGCAGTTTAAAATCAGTTTAAAAATACAGCTGGTTTGGTAAGGGTAATACACTGCTTATGGCGTACCTTACCGTTAGTTGTTTGGTTACAAAATAGTTTAAAGAAAAAAAGGTAAAACTGAGGTCGATGAAGATCTATCGGATCGCGTTGTCTCGTTGAAATCAAACTCGGCAACGTTTTCACTTCTGTTCTTTTTTTTGCAGATGTAAATGAGTGTGCCAACAATCCATGTAAGAACGGAGCTACCTGTGTCAATCTTCAGGGAAGTTATCGCTGTGATTGTAAAAATGGATATACTGGAAGTAACTGTGAAACAAGTGAGAAAGTAGAGTCTGTCTTTTGTTTTCCCTTATTTTTTTTAATTTGTATGGGTAATCGAATGGATGTGAGTTCAACTAAGGATTTACAATACGAATGATATTTGAAAATTCTCTCAAAATGGCACAATACCTGCCTGTGAAAATTGCGCACGCGTGCACGTTAGTTTGTACTGCAGCAAATTAAGAATAGACCCTTCTCCAAAATGGCAGCCGAAATTTCAAATAAGTTAAAATTAGCTAAAATTAAAAACGTATACCAGCGCTAGAAAGACCACCTTTACTTTAGTAACCCTGCAAAGTTTCAGTATTTCAGATGTCATATCAGCTGAGAAAATGTAAGTTGAAAATTAAGAAATTTACAGACGTTTGTATGACTGGGGGTATGGCATATACCCCCAGTCATACAAACGTCTGCAAATTTTTCAATTTTCAACCAACATTTTCTCAGCTGATATGACATCTGAAATGCTGAAACGTTGCAGGATTACTAAGTAAAGTAAATTAATTAACGCGCACACGTGCGCAATTTTCACAGGAAGGATACGTATTGTTCCATTTTGAGAGAAACACTCGTCTGAATCCTGAATTTTATTAACGACAAAGTGGCCTGCTTTCAGCCCGATCACAATGATGTACTTTTCTCAGTCGTATGGTAATATAATTACTCGGGCTTTCCAAAGGAAACGCCCGAGTTGAAATTTCGGCTTTTTTTTTTTTTTCGTTCAGCCACAGTTTGCAATTCTTTAATTAATACGCATGCGCGAAGATTTTACTGATGAGCACATGGCATGGTGTAATGGCGGACGGAGAAGAGTTTATGCGGTGGAAGATCAGCACAAATACTGTGTACGGATAGAAAACGGATACAAAATGTGCACACAGCGTTCGCGGTAGACCGACACTAAAAGATGAGGAGCGCTTTCGGAATGGGTTGGTCCGCAAACCTTACGAGAGATCTCTTTATGAGCGAACATTTATGAGTGAACCTTTCATCGAGAAACATGCTATATCAACTGAGTTATGTAATGTTAATCGAGAGAAGCATAAACTTAAGTCTCATCGTGTATGTAGACGCGATCGTGAACCAAGCAGAATACCAATAAGAAGTTTGAAAAGTCTAAGGAACAAAAGCAGAAAGGTTAGAGAATTTGTCTATGCACGTAGTCTTTCGTGTTTTCTCATGTCATCTACATTGTACTGTTATGTAAAGGCTAAAAATATATTCAAAAAAAGAAGTTAATGCTTATAAACTGTCGTAGTCGATTTCGTCAAAGTATAAGAGAGGTAAAATATCGTGCCAGTCGATATTTAACATTGTTTTCTTGTAACAAACTGACGTGTCTTTTCAAGAGTGAGACCCATGTTGCAAATTATTGCAAGTATAAATTGAGTAGAGACATAGAAAAAAATCCTGGTCCTCCAATATATGTTGACCCTAACAAAACAATAGCAGCTCCATATAGTCAAGGTAACAAGTTAGTTTTTGGACAGAATGCAGGACAACAATGTGTTGCATTGAGTTTGTGCTCTTTGATTTACAATAACAAACAGGGGATCAGCTCAGTGTTATTCAAGTTTGTCACGATTAGCCAGACACGCATTTTTAATGCAGTCGGAATTACCAACAGCATTAAATGTGTTTGATACTGATTATCAGCTGGAATACAGTGAAAGCTACTCTGGTACTGTACACCAAGATGCTGCTATACAGGGATATCAGTACTGCACCTCTTTACAAAGAGCCTTTGAGTTGCTTAGATCTGAAAACTACACCAATTTCATATTAACAGTGAGGTGCATTGCTGTTGCAATCTATTGTAATGGTAATATGGGGTTCAAAATATTTGATTCTCATGCTAGAGATTTGT
>JAHPZR010007538.1:0-25000 GCA_019787425.1 Platygyra sinensis | reverse complement strand
TGTTGTAATGTTGTAATGTTGTAATGTTGTAATGCTGTAATGTTGTAATGTTGTAATGTTGTAATGTTGTAATGTTGTAATGTTGTAATGTTGTAATGTTGAAATGTTGTAATGTTGTAATGTTGTAATGTTGTAATGTTGTAAGGTTGTAAGGTTGTATTGTTGTAAGGTTGTAAGGTTGTAAGGTTGTAAGGTTGTAAGGTTGTAAGGTTGTAAGGTTGTAAGGTTGTGATGTTGTGATGTTGTGCTGTTGTAATTTACAACATTATTACATGGCAAAAACAAGAACAATTTAATTCATTTCATGTAACTGGTCTGTACTAGCCGACATTTAACGTTAACGTTAATGTTAATGTTAATCTTAATGCTACAAATGCCAATTTTTTCTAATTTCAGATATCTGAGAGCAGTGGCTTATCAATGGTTCTTGAGATGGATTTTTTGACTCATGGGATTGGAAAATAGCCGGCCTTTTTCTGTGTGTGTCTACCACCGAGTAACAAGCGAGCTACCATGGAAACGATACACTCCGTCTGAAGAAAGGCGATGAGCCTTACCGTGGTTTATTAAATAACACTTGTGGTATTCCTGGCTTGTAATGTTTGACACATAGATGAAAACATATTGTAGACAGTGAAAACCGTACAAATACCCTCCTTAAGCTTTATTGCAATTATCGTGCAAATACTTTGAAATCATCAACATGGCAGTGTTGAAAAATTTTAACATGACACCAAGGCTTTGGGACTACTAAATCAAAAGAAATTGTTGATTTATTCCATTTCCCCAACATAGTTACTTTTGTTTTAGTCCCGTAAGCCTCGCAGCCATATTAAAATGTTGATACATCCAAATTGGCCTATAGACCTCTTTAGCTTGGGCGGTTTGTTTTCCCATTGTAGACCACGTGATGATACTCTTGAGAATTCTTGCTTTCAAATTTTCAAATAGTCCCGTGTATATGAATGAATAATTTTAAGATGGACAAAAGAAAAATTCTCCAGAGAATACCACGTGTTCTACAATGGGAAAACAAACCGCCCTAGCTAAAGAGGTCTATTGTATAGTCATATAAAAATAAACTTCAATTTATGTTCTGTCTCAAATGTTCAAGTAATACATAATGTTTGTTTTTTAAAATTCCTTTTTTGCCTATTACTTAGGCGTACAGAGAGACACTACCAGTCCACCGTTTTATTTGTTCATTGCTGAATTTTGATTTTCTTGGAGAACATTAGCCAGTTAAGTCAGATGCCAAACATCGATTCCGTGGATGTTCTCTTCTAGGCTGACCACATTTCGTGCAAGTGTGAGCTTTCTTCCTGGCTGGCTCACTTCTTCATGGTTTTCAAGGGCAATCTGTGCTTTAGCTGTGAAAGAAATGATAATATTGACTTACATATATCAGACTTCTAGGCTATTAAACCCTCATAGAATATCTCAAGCAAGATAGTTTTTGGAAGCAGATGTTATTAAATATAGTAAAAAATAACATGCGTACATGTAGTTATAACTTGTTATTAGTCACTTGAAGTTTAAATACCTTGTGAATATAATGGTGTCTCTGCAAATTTCTTCATTTTTAATGTTGCTCAAGTGCAGTTGCATTATCCGCTCTCTTTGGGAATTGGCTGTTGGGGGGGTTCTGGGACCATAGATTTGTATGTTTCAGAAACTGGAAGCGGGAAGCCGGCTTAATGCTTCCCAAAGTGAGAACTGAGACTGCAAGGAAGTCTTTTTATTTTAACGGATCAAAACTTTTCAATGATTCCTAATGAATTGAAGGATATTAACTTGGTCATCATTTTTAAAACTCGTCTTTTAGAATTCTATAGATCACAAGCCTTTTTAATTATTTTTAAAGTTGGTGGCTGTACCGGTATTTAGGCTTTTTAGGCGTTTGTTCTTTTGTTTTTTTTTTATTGTTTTGCAGGGCCCTTATTGATATCAGCATTTTTTGCTGAAGAGGTCGCCCTGGTTAAATAACATTATTATTGTTATTGTTACAGGTCTCATTGAATTCCATTTTGCAAAGATCAAGTTCTCAAAGCCTTGTTTAGTGGAACTAGCACACCAATAAACGTAGCTTCGAACACCTTTCATCCACTCCTTTAAAACTACATGAACTTATAACCAAGTCTTTAACACTCACATGTCGCTTCTCACGTGAAATCAGCGGCCTAGGTAAAAAAGAAACCACCTCAACCCGGGTAGGTATAGAACCCTTTTCTAAAGCACGTTTTCTTGCACAATTGGAGGACGCGACGGACGCGACCTGTGTGAAACAGGTCGAGTCGTCTCAAAGTGCGCTGAGCAAAGAGCCGAATGCTTCGATTGCTCTGAAAAACGAAGTCCATTCCTAGATGCGTGCAGAATGTGTGAACCACTCGGAATAATTAGCTATGAGTACGTTTAATGGTGAACCGCAGGGATATTTAATAAGCCACTAATTATTATTCAAGTTAATAAGTTCAGTTGAGTTTAACCGGTTTAAATGTATAATCTTAGTGTCAGTCGTTTCGCGTTCGAAAGAGTAAAAGAAACTAGAGAGTCAAAGAGCATGAGGAAACAATAATACTTTGTCGGAGAGAAATCTATGCATAGAGATTTCCGGAGAATAACTCGTATCAGTACAACTAACGTTGTCACGGCTTCCCGCCACGATATTTCCCTCCTCGTTTGATAGGAGCTCTATCCGCCATTACTATTTCCACTATTTGTGATTAATAACATTGGCATGTCGGACGTGCAAACCCTGTGACGTCATCAAGTCAAAATGGCCGCGCGAGGAAATGTCTCCCATGATCGTGTGTCTTTGTGAAGGTCGGAGGAGAAAAGTAAAGATACAATGGAAAAATCTACAGTCAAAACATAATCATTAATACACAGAGTTATTTTAGGCAACTTTTTCATTTCGTTTCATAGGCACTTTAAGGTTGTTTCGTTCAAATGTAGTCATTTCACTCGTGAATGAATGAATTACTTACAGAGATAAAAAGAGCCCACTGGCACCTCACATGGGCCCAATCATGCACAACATCAATGTAAATGTACAAAGCTAATTCGGTCTATTATAGATTTAAAATGTTTATATTTTGTAAATAAAGTTAACCGGCCGTTTCTTTCACTTTCCAGATATCAACGACTGCTCACCTGATCCTTGCCAAAATGGTGGCACATGCGTGGATCTTGTTGGAAGTTACCGCTGTGATTGTAAAACAGGATATTCTGGGAACACCTGTCAAACAAGTGAGAACAACCTCACAAGATGATAGCTGCTCTTTCAAATGAAGTCATTTCACTTGTGCATAAATGTATTACTTACAGGGATAAAAGGAGACTACATGGAAGTCACGTGAGCTGAATCACGTGCAATCAATGTCGCCAAAGCTTATTTGATCTCTTATAGATTTGAAATGTTTATGTTTTGTAGATAAAGTTTACTGGCGTTTCTTTCACTTTCCAGATATCAACGACTGCTCACCTGATCCTTGCCAAAATGGCGGCACATGCGTTGATCTTGTTGGAAGTTACCGCTGTGATTGTAAAACGGGATATTCTGGGAACACCTGTCAAACAAGTGAGAACAACCTCACAAGATGATAGCTGCTCTTTCAAATGAAGTCATTTCATTTGTGCATAAATGTATTACTTACAGGGATAAAAAGAGCCTACAGGGAAGTCACGTGAGCTGAATTATGTGCAATCAACGTCTCCAAAGCTTATTTGATCTCTTATAGATTTGAAATGTTTATGTTTTGTAGATAAAGTTTACTGGCGTTTCTTTCACTTTCCAGATATCAACGACTGCTCACCTGATCCTTGCCAAAATGGCGGAACATGCGTTGATCTTGTTGGAAGTTACCGCTGTGATTGTAAAACAGGATATTCTGGGAACACCTGTCAAACAAGTGAGAACAACCTCACAAGATGATAGCTGCTCTTTCAAAAGTCGTGATTTCACTTGTGGATGAATGCATTACATACAGGGAAAAAAGGAGACTACAGGGAAGTCACGTGAGCTGAATCACGTGCAATCAATGTCGCCAAAGCTTATTCGATCTCTTATAGATTTGAAATGTTTATGTTTTGTAGATAAAGTTTACTGGCGTTTCTTTCACTTTCCAGATATCAACGACTGCTCGCCTGATCCTTGCCAAAACGGTGGCACATGCGTTGATCTTGTTGGAAGTTACCGCTGTGATTGTAAAACGGGATATTCTGGGAACACCTGTCAAACAGGTGAGAACAACCTCACAAGATGATAGCTGCTCTTTCAAATGTAGTCATTTCACTTGTGCATAAGTGTATTACTTACAGGGATGAAAGGAGGCTACAGGGAAGTCACGTGAGCTGAGTCATGTGCAATCAATGTCGCCAAAGCTTATTTGATCTCTTATAGATTTGAAATGTTTATGTTTTGTAGATAAAGTTTACTGGCGTTTCTTTCACTTTCCAGATATCAACGACTGCTCACCTGATCCTTGCCAAAATGGCGGCACATGCGTTGATCTTGTTGGAAGTTACCGCTGTGATTGTAAAACAGGATATTCTGGGAACACCTGTCAAACAAGTGAGAACAACCTCACAAGATGATAGCTGCTCTTTCAAATGTAGTCATTTCACTTGTGCATAAATGTATTACTTACAGGGATAAAAAGAGCCTACAGGGAAGTCACGTGAGCTGAATTATGTGCAATCAACGTCTCCAAAGCTTATTTGATCTCTTATAGATTTGAAATGTTTATGTTTTGTAGATAAAGTTTACTGGCGTTTCTTTCACCTTCCAGATATCAACGACTGCTCACCTGATCCTTGCCAAAATGGCGGCACATGCGTTGATCTTGTTGGAAGTTACCGCTGTGATTGTAAAACAGGATATTCTGGGAACACCTGTCAAACAAGTGAGAACAACCTCACAAGATGATAGCTGCTCTTTCAAATGAAGTCATTTCACTTGTGCATAAATGTATTACTTACAGGGATAAAAAGAGCCTACAGGGAAGTCACGTGAGCTGAATTATGTGCAATCAACGTCTCCAAAGCTTATTTGATCTCTTATAGATTTGAAATGTTTATGTTTTGTAGATAAAGTTTACTGGCGTTTCTTTCACTTTCCAGATATCAACGACTGCTCACCTGATCCTTGCCAAAATGGCGGAACATGCGTTGATCTTGTTGGAAGTTACCGCTGTGATTGTAAAACAGGATATTCTGGGACCAACTGTGAAACAAGTGCGTACTTTTAATACGGCTTCTGCTCAATGAAGTTCTAACAATAAGTACAGAAAATATTTACTTAAAATCTACTCATAACACGGTAACCTGTGGAACACATTTTCAAACAACTCACTTCAATTCATTTTACCAAGTGACCCCGTGATTGACTTCTGAAGCATTCTCTAGAAAGTTACTGTCAAACTTCGTTTGAATGCTCAAAGCGCATGCTATTGTGTTTATAACTGACACGAAACCCCTGGTTTCATTAAACTATGGATAACTTCAAGGTCAGTTTTCTCTCGCGAGGTCAGCTTGAGAGCTAAACTCTCGGTAAGTTCTTCTTAACTGTAATCAGAATATTACCATGCCATGAAGTTTTTTTGGTAACTAAAGTTTTGCCATTATTGCTCGAATGTTCTGCGTACGTCATCGTGATATTTATTACAATGACATTGAATCACCACAGGACTAGAAAACTTGGTGATCTATGCTGGGAAAGAGGTCAATAAAAGATATAAACAATTCAAAGTATAGTTTTGGCATAGACATTCTGAAGTTTAGTGACTTTACTCGAGATAACAGGACACGCGCTAACCACTTTGTCCCCATAGTGGAAGATGGAATAATTTTAAATGTTTAAATGGTAATAGGTATTTAGCGATAAATGGACTTTGACCCACTTTTATTACTTTGTTTTTCATTTGTTTGTTTAAGAAGCGTTATAAGGTCTACCTCTAGTTTTCCTTTTCATGATGTTTTTATTTATACATATTTAATTTACTTTTGCATCACGAGTAAACTAGCAGTGTATCGTATATTTCCTATGTTTGGTAGCCTTATAATGTATCTTTTATCTTGCAATATATCTCTTAAGTTCTTAATAGCACCCGGCCTGGTGTGAGAAGAAATTTGCTTGCTATAAGATAGGTTTCAAAAGTTCGTTCTACACACCCCTACCAAGCATATTGGGGAGTACCCTACGGGTTTTATCATTCCAGTTGTTCCGTTGACTGATCTAAATTGCTTTACAACAAGAGTAATAATATACTAGTTTGAACCCAGGAGTGTCAGTACTTCGTATTGTGTGATCGTCCGGGTGAGTGTTGTTCTGAAAAGAACTGTTATTGGTGACTGACGTTTCGACAACCTGAGCGGAAGTCATCTTCAGAGTCAAGTAGATAGTGTTTGTCGGTCGATGATGTTATAAGTCTGGTCCGTTGAAAACGATTGGTCAGTTAAGCCATGATGTTATTGGCTGAGAGACTCGTGTAAAGTTTGTCATCAGTCGTTGGTCGGTTTCGATCCGTCTTTTGTTAGTCAAATTGGTCGGTTGAGGTCCGTGTATTGTACGTCAAAATTAAGTCGGTCTGTTTGAAGTCTGTTTGTCGGTTCGTTTTAGTCGCGGATAAGTCGTTCGTAAGGTGCCGGTAGTTGTTGACATCTGTTAAGAGGCGTTTGTTCTAAGTTAGTGTACCAGCTTTCCAGAGTCAGCTGTTGAAAATAGTTAGTACTCAGTAGGTTAAGCTTTGAGCAGAGTCTCGGTCAATGTTGTGGTTTGTCAGTTGATGATGCACAGCAATGTGATTGTTGGCATCACCATTTCTCGTGGCTCGGTTGTGTTGCGTCAGTCTCGTGTTAAGGTTTCTGTCAGTCTGACCAATGTAGGAAGAGTAATAATAATGATGATAATATTAATAATAATAATTTTTACCTTTTTTCTTTCAATTGTTCCTCAGACCACATATGTTACACTGTGCGCCCAATGTGGTTCTATGTCAGCATCCATTATCAATTGCTCATAATAATAATAATAATAATAATAATAATAATAATAATAATAATAATAATAATAATAATAATTAACAACTATTCACCGAAGTGGAGGTGGCTAGCGGTGGACATTTACCGAGCCGAGAAGCGGCGAGGTAAATATCCAACGCTAGCCACCGACATACTAAAACAGTGAGATAATATACACCACAAAAAATTAATTTGGATGATTTCTTCACTTGTCACGGCCGCAAACGGGACGCCATTTTCTCTTGAGCTGCTCGGAGGTAAATAGCACAGGATATCCGGAGTTTGAAGAGCCAATCAGCGCGCGCGTTTAACACTATCTACTGTTTTAGTATATACTAATAATTATTATTATACATTGAACTCTCTAACTCTTTTCTGATTAGCCGAACACGTACAGTGAATTTTCGAAATCAGCGCCCGTGACGTCACAACTGCAGATCATACAATAATCATGTCAAGGACACTCAAGGTCACGGGTAATCATGTCATGTATGCCCGTGGTGCATGATTTCTAAGGGTAATCATGTCAAGTTCGCGCGCTTTGTGTTGCTTGCCGTCAGTGAAGAAGAAAAAACATGACTTCAATTTTTTTCGTTCAATGTATAATAAAACAATTATTAGATTCGGTTTTTGTGAAATCCAGAATAATCAAGGTCTCGGTAAAGGTTATCAGCATCAGCCTTAGGCTTCGGCTGATAACCCTTACCTCGAAGTAGATTATTCTGGATATCACAAAAACCTCATCCAACAATTGTTTATAATCAACTTCATTTCCGTGGGTGACTCTTGACAGTAATCCTTACGCAAAACAATAACTTAGAAAATTGAATTTGTTGCTATTACAACTTTGATAATTCGTTTAAGCTAAATTCTTACTGTGGTATTTGTTTCCTCTGACTTCACTCAGTTTGCTCTAGACAGGTCTTATCCTCCAACGGCAAAACAACATTCGACATATCCTACATTCTGATTAAGTCCCTTGACGTTAACAACATACTTTTTTGTTGCAATACTACACTTTATCTACAATTTTCCAAACTTAACTTACCGTTACATCACTAGCATTACTTAGCATTACTTACAGATTGCAATAGCAATTTTCAACATTAGAAACTATAATAACAACATTTAAAATACTAACATAACTTTTTTAATAAGAATAATAGTTCTACTAAGGACAAAACTAAAAATAACCAACAGACACAATACTGCTGCATGCTATATTTATATAATTCTATAACTGGTACTAGTACTTGATATCCGGCACCATCCTTTCGTGCATTTCTAGGCTAATACTTGTGCAACTTTGTATTTCAGACGGTAACGAGTGCTCACCTGATCCTTGCCAAAATGGCGGCAAATGTGTGGATCTTGTTGGAAGTTACCGCTGTGATTGTAATACAGGATATTCTGGAACGAACTGTGAAACAGGTATGTACTCAAATTTGATAAAATCGTCGCAGGATCGTGAGGTTTGACATTCCCACAAGCGTCAATAGTTGAACTTGGATGGTTATTCCACTTTTGTCAACTTTGGCTTCATCGTTGTGTTTGTCAGCAGAGGAAGGGCGAATGTTTCGTCAGAATCTGAAATCATTTCTCTAACTAAACTATGTGCAATTTTTTTAAAACATTTCACCCTTGTAGAAATACCATAAAAATTATGATTGTAAGTCATTTAATTAAAAATATAATTGCATTGCTTCTTTTGGCTTGTAGCGATTCTCAAAAGCAACTTGTAGGTGGTCTAATAAACATACCGATGTCATCGATCGATATCGCTCACTAAAGCTTTCAACCTAAACCGCTTTTGAACGTTAAACTTTTGTAAACCTTTTGTGTATGGGTGGCTAACGTAGCTCAGTCCAATTTTCCAATATTCAGATATCAACGAGTGTGCACCTGCTCCATGCAGAAATGGTGGAACATGTGTGGATCTCATAGGAAGTTACCACTGTGATTGCGCTACTGGATGGCTTGGGACAACTTGCGAGGGTAATTAATGATAAATTATTTAGAACAAGAAGATCAATAGCGCTAGGGAAAATAGCCGTATTAGACTTCCTGTGCTTTTGGTAATTTGGTGATCTGAGTTTGCTAAGGCGAAGATTTCTCATTACCAATCGATTCCGTGTGATTTTTTCCACAGAAAAGCCAAAAAAGGAATAACGTATTGAATCACAGAATTCAGCTTATTTACATACTGTAGCAGATTGAAAACAGCTTGTGTTTCATTACTTAACGACATCATGGTAATCATGCAATTGCACGATGGAACGTTCAAATTCAAAAATTTTAAGAAAGGTCTGTTTTGGGTCCTTTACAGCAGGTAAAGATCTAGGCTCGGTTATTGAGTTCATTTTAACCTAGAGTGATATTTTTTTTTATCTAACTGTCTATAGCATTTTCTGTTTAAATGTCAGTACGTTTTGCTTAACTCGTTTTTATGTCCTACTAATATATCTCAAAAGGTATAATAAGGTATAATAACTGTGAATAACTTTGTAAATTAATCTGATTTATTCCATACCTTTTGTCCAGAGGCCGAAATAGATGAATGTGAAGAGTAACATGCAAAGCTGCCAAGAACAGGTAAAATTACAGTTGCAATAAACGACTTCCTCTTGAACGACAACATTGATCGTAAGATCGTGGTCGGACGAGGAGCTTCGTTTGAACTACAGGCAAGCCTATTGCAAGTGAGCAAAAACAATGATAGCTTTGGCTCGATTTAATTAGGGTCGACTCATGCGAAATCCGACGTTTGATCCGCGCTTTTTCTTGTAGAGCTGAAATGACTTATCTTGAATCATACGTTTCTGTTGCCACCCTCCACTGCCCCTCCGCTTTACTGACTTAATTGTGAACGTGTGTAAGATGAACATTTAATTGCTACATGCAAGCCTTGAGAACACATCGTCTTTGATTGCCAAACTCTATTGCCTATCTAGCTTTCCCTACTCGATTTAATTCGTCTACCACGTGATCACTCTGGCTAGCATCCTAATTTAAATATAAAATTAAAGAAAGGGGAATAGATTACCCTTTGATATTATAAGATTGGTGTTCATTGATTTCCCTATATATTTACACGAAAATGTACTATTTGTCTAAACAAACGTACTTTCGTTTTTTCTTAGGTTCACAAAAAAGATTTTCAAGACAGCAAGTTCTTAAGAAGATTTAGAATGCAGGATTGCAACATTTTAGCGCATTAATCCGCGTTTTTTAGTCGAAGCAATAAAGTTCCATTAGAAACGAAATACACCTGTGCCATGCTCTTTTCACTTCTTTTTGAAAGCTTTCAGTAGTGTTATCAATACGCAGAGTCAGTAGAAAACACAGGACTACTTTACAATATTTCCACGAGCGCGTGTGGGGTATATAAACAATAGCCTCCATTTGGCGCGAAAATACGCGCGGATATTTGTCCGCGGACATTATCTGTTCCGAGAAGCGAACTGTGAGCTTCGAGGAACAGATAATGTCCAAGGACAAATAACCTAGTATATTTTCGCCCCAAATGGAGGCTATCGTGTTTATTATGTTCGGCTGTTGCAGTTTGCACTGTAATCAAAAATTAAAATTGCAACCATTGAATAAATTAAGTCGAGAATCTGGGATATGATAGGTGATTAATATATAACTACCTCACCATGATTTAGGTCTGTGCGAATTTTCATTCGCGTGTTATTCGTAAAAGTGCTTCACTCAAAATTATAGAGGTTTGTATGGAGACGCCATGTTGGTGCCCTTTCGAGGGGCACCAACATGGCGTCCGTAAAGTAAGAGCAGCCTCGTTCCCAGGGTCTCTCACGAGGTTGAAGTAATAAAAGCATCTGCCATTAAGTTTTACCATTAAAATGATTACTCTAGAGTTCCGAAACATTGAAAGTAATATTCTTCTAGTACAAGAAGTGTTCAGGTAGCACTGAAAACACGAACGATAGCTGCTCTCTGGACCTAAGCGCCATTCAATGTAACGCTACGAAAAAACTAGGAAATTCAAACGTCTTCTATAGAGTGTGTACACGTGACGTCATCAGATTCTCAAATCCAAAACTAAAGAGCCACTAAAGGTTTTATCCCCATCAGGCCTAAGAGGTACTAAATTCATATCTGTCTACAACTTTCCAGCTAAATGGCGTCCTTCGTTTGGAAACCAGCGCATTTTGAATTTCGAAGTCATGGCGGTGCGTGACATAAAGCTCCACTTATGTCCAGGATTGAACGCAAGTATTGTTTGATTAGTACTTCATATTTGACAGGATTGTTTGACATTTTCATATTACTTCATATTTGACAGAAATGTGTGTGTTTTGGTGACTTTTACCAATGAGGACACTTTGTGATGCTTATCATAAAGAATTTGAATCTCATGAGAGTTCAATCCTGGTCATATCTCTAAAGCTAAGATCGCGTTCGTAGAAAATTATACACTTCCCTCCTAATTTTTGGTCATTTTAGGAGCTTAAGTAGTAGGAAAAGTGCTCGTGTAAATGTTTTTCTGCTCGGTTCAGATAATCAGTTGACTAGCTAACCAAACTAAGTTCTTGATGTTTACACTAATTACCGGCCGCCATATTGGAGGCTCCATACTGGGCTCTATAATTTTGGCGGAACATTTTGACGAATATCTCAAGTTTGGGGCAACGCAAACACCTTGAAAACTTGAAGAACTGTCTTCTTTACTTATCGTCTATAATATCATATCACAATTTTCTTGACTTTATCCACTGCATGGTTTTTGCATGATTTATTTTTTATTGCGTGACAAATGCACACACTCTTTAACAAAAGGAGGAACCCTGTCGTTAAACTGGAGAGATAATTTGACAAGATTTGTCCCATACTTGACTTCAATTTAGTTTTTATTTTCACCTACATTTTTTTAAACTATTACAGTAGAATTCCTTTCACCCAGAACAATAAGTGTACTAGATATATAATTCCCTGAGAAATATACTACTAATTTTTCGTCTACGAAACAAAAGTTCTAATTTTAAATATCTATGCGTGCTACTTCGCTGCTGCAAATTAAGTTGCACCAGACGATTTATCATCTTCCAGGACACAAGACACAAATCGCTATACACTTTGACACAATACACAATACAATTTCTTGTCAGCCATCAATAACTGTACCACATCAAACAACAAGGGGGAACTAGTCATATAGCGACTCGTGCGTCCAATCAAGCAAGGTAAACTGTCGCGACACATAGCAGTCAAAAGGTACAGTCACGTGTAGGATATATTCACCGAAAACCAATCAAATCACCTAGAGACACAAGGTATCGATAGAAAGCAATATCAGGTATACTTCTATGAACTTATTTCGTGATTTCGAAATCATTTATCGGTGGAATGTCTAAATTCGTTTTTAATTCTATGGAAACACATCCATTTTGAAAATATCTTAAATATGTAAATGTTATGCTTGGGTTACTCATGACATGAGCAAATGCAAACTGTTTCAAATTACAATGCTTCGGATGACTTGTGTCCATCGTCAGTTATAAAACTACAAACTTCTGCGCTTGGCAGTATTTACAAACAGGGAAAACCGAGACAAAACTATTATTTGTTTATAATTGCAATTCAGACGACAACTTCGACAAAGCAACTCAAGCGTTATTCTTTATCGTTTTGTTATTTCATCTAAGGCCTGGGTCAAACGCCGTACTTCATATAAGTCGAACCGAATGACGGTTTGGGTCGACTCAAATAACTAGAAGAACACCACTTTGAGCCAACGGTCGAACTTAATTCAGTCAAACGTATGGACTGTATGAAGTTCCAGATATTTACACTGCTACACCAAACAATTAACAAAAGCGGTCTTGATGGTCAGTGGTTTTTCAAGGTGAGGTCAAAATAACGCCTCCAGACTTTTGATTATGAGACTCATGTGAAGATCGGCGTTTGACCCAAAGTCTGTCTTCAGGTGTTGTTGGCCAGGCGGGAAGAACGCCTCAGCTGCTCCAAATAAAATCAATCGAACTAGCTAGAAAATAAAGACAATGCATAAGTTGCTTATGGTCTCTTCTAATAGTTAACTTGAGAATTGCAGGTTGCAATTGAGTTTGACGAGGAACAGCACATTTTCTTCAAAATAACACAACTACATGTATTAATTTACATTGAACTACCTAACTCTCCTCTGATTGGCCGAAAGCTTACAGTGAATTTTCGAAATCAGCGCCCCGTGGCGTCATAACTATATGTCATACAATAATCATGTCAAGGACACTCAAGCTCAGGGTAAGCATGTAAAGTTCGCGCGCTTTGTATTGCTTCCTATCAGTGCAGAAGCAAACACATGACTTTCATTTTTTTTTTTTGCTCAATGTATAATAGAGCAGTTATTAGATTTCTGGCAACCCTCATCCAAATCTTGATTATTACTGGATATCACAAAAGGTTCAAAATCTGGTATGGTTTTAGGAATTTTAAATCTTCTTTCGTGAATTTTTATGCCATCTCCAGTGAGACATGTTGCTTCGTTGCTATTCCTGTTAACGTCAGGACATGCAATAAAGTTTTTTTCCTGTCTGATTGGTCAATTCAAATTTCAGGCGCGCCAGCGCAAATCGGTAAGGCAACGATGCGCATGTCCGTACGTACATGTGTACGAACGTACGGACTATCACATGACAACCACATTGTTATTAGCTCGATGGGTTACCAAATTTTCCTAGCTATTAGGCTCCTTATGCGCGCCCTTGATGCGCCCGAGCTACGCTTTAAAATGAAAGAGCGCATCAAATTGCATCTTGAGGAAAATCTTTAGCCTTTACTACAAGGTTTCGTTTTCTTCAGAATTTTATAAAAGAGGTTTAACACCAGAAAAACCTGTTCAGCGGCTTTGTCTTTATCATTAAATCCATACGAGGCACGCATTCAACAGAACTTGAGGTTAGCAAGCGCCTTCCGGTAACACGTGGCATCACTTACAATAGTTTTTTAGTTTGGCTTTCGTGGTCACCAGACGAATTACCTTAAACCAATTTTTATAATGTTTGTTGCACCCTGTCATTGATCTTGACATACTCTGAGTATATGGCCAAGACACCTTACTCATTCGAGTCTCTACATTATTTCTCCTTGTTCATTGCTATTTAGAAATATGATAACTTCTAACACTTTTGAGTAGTCTATCGATGGGGACAATTTTTAAACCAGGAAATTAGATTACTCTGTATTAGTGCGCGCATTTCAGCCTCTACATGCTTATCACTGAACTTCATTATGATTAAAATCGATGAAGTAATTGTCCACTTTAGCCTTATGGGATAGGTAACATTGGGTTTCTTTGAGATGAGCTGAAAGGAAGCTACAATCATGGTGATTATGAGAGATAATATTATTTCGATTGTGGCCGAAATTTCCACCTCAATCCAGTAATATTCTTGTCACCTACACCTGCAGGTGTATTATTGGCATTGGCGGTTCACCCACATTGTCCTTACTTTTATTACGTTAGTGACATATGGTGTGATGATTGTCATATGCCACAAAACTTGGCTTCATTGCATCAGGTTGTTGATGAAGTAATTGTCCACTTTAGCCTTATGGGATAAGTAACATTGGGTTTCTTTGAGATGAGCTGAAAGGAAGCTACAATCTTGATGATTATGAGAGATAATATTATTTCGATTGTGGCCGAAATTTCCACCTCAATCCAGCAATATTTTTGTCACCTACACCTGTAGGTGTATTATTGGCATTGGCGGTTCACCCACATTGTTCTTACTTTTATTAAGTTATTGACATATGGTGTGATGATTGTCATATGCCACAAAGCTTGGCTTCATGACATCAGGTTGTTGATTTGAAAGATAAGTACGCATTGTCCTCGTTACAGGTGTATGTACCTTCTACCACCGGCTGAAAAAAGTTTCATTTTAAAATTGACTTTTCTTCTGTTCATGCATGTTTCTCTTCTTTTATTGAAAAATCTAGCATTATTTCTTTTGGTTCACGTCAAGAGTTCGCTATTTTCACTTCGAATAATTGGGACACCGTTCTTCCTTGTGCTGTTTGCGCCACGGCGTAAGGATAAATGGTATGTTAGCCCTTCATTATGATATTTCGCACTTTCAATTTGATAAGGTAGATGTGTTAGAGAAAATAAGCGGGAATACACATTAAAGATTCTACGACTGCATAAAGCGTTTTGCTTGTATGACTAAAGGCCCGACGTTTCACAGCAGCAGTTCGCAAAGAAATCCAAAAACAAAATCGTGGACTCTTTTCTTGTGTCCAAGTGTTTGACTTTTAAGTGCAATTTGTATATATTGATTTCACTTTTCTTAACCTTTCTTTTTGCTTTGAATCGAAAATCTTGTTACGAGATAACATATTTAAGCCACCGAGTGTTGTTTGTAAGCTTTTTTTATTGACCCATGCCAGCGTGAACCGAATTACCTGACGGAACTCCATTAAGCAGTTTGTCTCAGCGTTAGACGTAACTATCGAAACATGGCTTCGATTAGACTAAGCTATGACTGGCTTTTTTCAATAAAGGGTAACATTGCAGTTGCGTCCTCTGCATTGGCTATATTGTGTTTCATACTGCTGTTTCTGTGTGCCCAAGCAATGGAATCTACAGGTGAATTTGTTCTATGTTGTGTCTTGATCAGTTGTGGCGTGTTGATTAGTTGTTTGACTTTAGGCGACATCGACAGCACTTTTATTGATGTTTTGTTTGCTGTTGCGTCAGTCTCTTGTCTCTTAATTTCATTAGTAGTCCTCTTCTAAGTCGGGGTCTCGCAAATAAATATGACGCGTAGAAAATATTCAGTCAATTATTATCAGGACTGGGTTAAAATATAAGAAAAACCAAGAAACAAATAAAAACGAAACAAAATAAATACCCATTTCTTTGAACAAACACGAGGGAGAATTTCTGGTAAGCAATTTTCGTATCTTAACGACATCATAAGCGCTTCTCGTCCACACTTTTCACAGCATTTTCGTCGTCTCCATTTTGAAACTTAGACTGCGCTGATGCGCAACCGAGACGGCGTTTATGCATGTAATGTAAATGATGTCCGCGTTTTTAACACATCTGCTTTCAACAACAACAACAACAACTTTATTTGTACCCAACATAATACAATAGTAATAAACATGAGTACTAGCTGCCTCAAATAACCATAGGGGCTAGAAAAAAGGGCAGCTATACTTAGGTGATTTATCTGATGCAATGATTTGGGTCAGAAATAACACACACAGAGAGTAAAAAAAAACAACAACTACAACAACGGAAGGCTAGAAGTTATTAGTATTTAGTTATTAGTATAGTTATGAGCTTTGGGTGTCCGTTTTCAGATGTCTGGGTAGCGTTTTCAGTTACGCATTTTCTATGGAGACGAGAAGTGTTTTTGATGGCCTTAGTATGACCAAAACGGATCCATATGATTATCTATGCATGCACTTTCAAATGAGCATACATTAGCATGAAAATTATGTTCACAAAATTGGACTAACATTAGGTTGAAAACCAAATAACAATTAATAAAAATCGTTCTTTTTTACCTGTTTTCTTTTTTCGCCTGACGCAAAATGAAGAACACAGCACAGGACACGAGTTGCCGAAATCCAGCCTTCCTGAATTTAAACCAGTTGGCTGCTTCAGGGACCGCGGTAGAAGTCCCCGGCCACTCCCCAAGCTGATCGCTAATTTTCGAGGTCATATCGACTGGCATAATTTGAATAACACCATAGCCGAGTGTGCTCGTAGGGCTAGCGAGAAAGGCCTCAGTCATTTTGGTCTTCAATTCTATGGTGAATGTTGGAGCGGAGTGAATGCTTACCGCACGTATAACAAGCAAGGAACCTCCACCAAATGCATTTATGGAGTGGGAAGGAGAAGGGCAAATTTTGTTTATGCCTTCGTAAAGAAAGGTACATTTTACTTCATTTTTATAAACCGAAGTTGGTACTAAATACTTTGTGCTAGAAACCTCAATATTTTTTAAACTGACTGAACACAAACGAAAGACAAGTACTAGTGCGGCCACTATCGAACATCACGAACTTTACACAACAAAGAATTGACTGCATATGACTCTGCTTATATTTGTGTTTTACAATTAGGTCCTACACTGTTTCCAAAAAACTTGTACACTAACTCAGAGCAAACGTCTCTACAGCACACCCGATCTGACATGCCACCTATTCCCGAAATAAGCAGAACCGACCAATCACTGTTGACGGACGAGCTTTGCGTATAGTGTTGCAGCGAGAAGCAAAGCTGAACAAACTGTGTCAACAAAGCAGACTAACCTAGACTGACAAACAATGTTTCACATGACTCTAGGAATAATGTTGTTTCAGGTTAAGAAGCGTCAGTGAGTATTGAATAGCCTAAATATCAACGATGGGGTGTTTTTTTTTCAATAATTCTCCACTGATTTCTCCATTTTAGATATGACAGTACGTCTTGTAAACGGCTCAGACTCGAGAAGGGGCCGAGTAGAAGTGCTACATCTAGGGAGTTGGGGCACAGTCTGCGACAATGCTTGGGACATGCGTGATGTAAATGTCGTGTGTCGCATGTTAGGCTTTTCAGGTGCCCTGGCTGCGTATGGAGGTGCTAAGTATGGGCCTGGAAAAGGACGTGTCCGACTTGGTGATGTTAGATGCAAAGGGGATGAAACGAATATAGCATTTTGTTCCCACAAAGATTACAGCGACTGTAGTCACTCGAACGACGCTGGCGCTGCATGCCGAGCGGCTTCATTTGTCCCACAGCCAAGGATACCATGTAAATAAATATGCGCATTTTGTTGAACAGCCTGATTATCAAGCTACAAGTAATTATAATAATGGCTACCGAACTGTTTGCCATTAACCTCCCTCGCAAAGTGTGCCGTTTTTTCAGTCATTAATAATTCATCAAGTTAAAACGAAGAAAATCACAACCGTGAAGGAAGTTTGGATACCCGGTCTTAATTAGAATAGATTTTGAAGATTTTACATCTTCGTTTATCCTTAGTTCTTGTTTGGATTGAGAAGATATATCAAAAACACTCGAGACAGCTAGTTTTTCATCGGCTATCCAAACACCTCGAGTGTCGTCTAAAATACTCCGCTGCGAGTCGTTTTTTCAACTCTCTTTTCGGTGTTTGGATATCCCGAAGAAACACTGTCCCTCGTGTTTGATATATTACTTCAAAATTTTGAAAACAGAGATGACGAATATTCGAGTTCTAAATACGTACCGAATGTGTTCCCACTCCGAATCTCAGTCTTAACAACAGGGTTTCCACTGATGTTAATTATGATATCTATTTTTAATGACCTTCTAGACCGTTTGGTGGATGGAGCAAGCGATAATGAAGGCCGGGTAGAAGTGTTTCATGCTCGTCAATGGGGAACAATTTGTGATAAAGGCTGGGATCTCACAGATGCAAGAGTTGTTTGTCGAATGCTAGGTTACACCGATGCCATAACAACCCCCAAATATGAAGAAGGCACAGGTCGTATATGGCTTAGCGATGTCAATTGTCAAGTAAGCGATGATTCAATATTCCGTTGCAAGCACGCTGGGTGGGGAAACACTGGTAACTGCACCCATTCAAATGACGCTGGAGTCAAGTGTTATTATTGACCGAAAAGCTTTTATTTTAACCTATTTCACTTAATTTATTCTTAATTTAAGCGTCTTTTGTACACGCTCAAAGCTTAAATACGGCATTAATTCCATAATATGATTCAAATGAAGCATGGTGATGCGGCATTTTCCCTTCATCTATGGAGATGCCTTGAGTCTTTAACACCCATAGAAATTTCACTGAAAAGAGCAAAAATTAACTCATTAAACTGAATTATCATGTATATAAAACTATACAGGCCACCACATTAAACTGAATTATCATGTAGATTAAACTATATACAGTCCGCCATATTTTATTCATGAATTACTACTGACTTTTCCACCTAAAAAAATGTTAAAATTTTATGATGTTAAGTTTAGAAGAAGGCCAATCATTTACTTCACTGACTACTTCCACCCAATAAGATAGTTTGAACTGCTGTCAAACACATGCAATAGTGAAGAATCTCCGAACATCACTTCCCTATGCACTGAGTTCAAACAATGTTTTGTATTTGCCTAGAAACATAGCACAATTCAAATTTTGAAAAACATTTGCTTAACAATGGTATCGCAGTTTATTTGATTCTTCAGAGTGGCCATGGTTCCCTTCTTCCAGAAAGACCGAGTCCTTAAGCATTTTCCAGATTTATTCAGCTTGGCTAACGTTGCATTCAGAAAGCAATATTCTTCACCGTAGTGGTATCAGTTTAAGAATTATTAACGAAGTGTCCATAGAGTGATTCGGCTAATGCGGTTGCTTCCACCCAATTCTGATCATGTGATGATTCTTTAGGGAGGTTACAACTGCATGTTTGCACATACCCTCGTGCACTCAGTTGCAGGTGACAATGCACAAACCTCCCAAATGAAATCATCACGTGATCTGAATTGAGTGGCAACATGGATGTAAACCGCACGTTAGCTGAATACATATATTTATCCATCACAAAAAAAGAACGAACGGAGAAAAAGGAAAGCCAGTTGATTCTGGTTTCTCTTGGCTACTACAAATAATGCATCAGACTATTATGGGTGGTTAATCAATCAGATATACACGCTCATCGCAAACTATTTTGCATGTAATGGCCTAAATGAGCACAGTCGCGGTAATTTGAGTTAGTATATACCACACAGTGTATAGCACTTTTCGCGCATGCTGATCATGGTTGGACTAGCTCGGAGGTGATTTGTGGTAATATTCCTCCCTAGGTATTGTTATACATGAGATGTACATAAGGTGTGGGGAAAGAAGCTCTGGCCTGGGAAGAGCCACAAACAGGCGAAAATAGACCTTTATCACACGGCGGCCATTTTGACTCCCAGGAGAACAAAAAGCTTTGTTTTTGCCCGTCCAGCCTCGCTCTGGATGAGAGGTTAGACGGGCGAAATCTTTTGTTCCAGCATTGCGTTATAAAGTTCTATGAAGGTAAATGATACCACCCGACTTACTAGAGGGAGGGAGGGTGGGAGGACAAAACATGACCACCCGCGTCCACGGCCTCAACTTGAGTGACAGGATGTGGTACAAAAACACTCCGTTATATACTACAGCTGTAAATTATTACAATCCTAAAGGAGTTAATTATCAATGCAAATCTGAGTTTGCATAGCCAAGTACTATTCACCTCCACTTCGGTGAATAATTGTTAATTATTTCTTCCGCGTATTATCTTTAAATCGAGGGAAACCTGAAAATAATAGTTTACTAGGATAGAAAAACACCAAAGAGATAATAATAAACCATAAAGGCGGAACAGGATGGTTAAGAATGGAGAAATTGACACCGATTAAAAAACGATGAACTTGAAACATTTATAGAAACCGTGACGTAGCTCTTTTAAAAATAGTCAGGCGAGAGCTTGGCAAGCTGTAATGAATCAAGGATATTTAACTTGCGAAAATTGACGAGACAGATAAAATTCAACCTCTTGCCGAAATTCTCATGTGACATACGTACAAATAGCACAAAACGCGGAAAGATGAAGAGTTTACCTCGGTTTCGGCACAAAAACGTATTGGACATCCTTTCGTCGCTTGCCAGCTTGTAGACGAAGAACCTACCACAGTTTCGAACCTGGATTCCCTGGAAAAAGCTTACAACGGTCATTTTTCCAGTGGTAGCAGACAGTTGCCACTTACAATCCCGTCAGTCATTTTGGGATGGGAGGATGACAGCCAACCGGTGACTGCAGTTCCACATCTCTTGGTCGGAACACATTTAGAAGCCATCCGATCTCCGGCGGGAGGAAGAAACCGGTACCATCCCTCTGGAAGGGTATCATCACACAATGCTTTAGAGCCTGTCCTGAAGGTAGCGGCTCGATCAGTTGTGTTCAGTGTAGAATAGATTTTACACTCTTGTTCTGAAAAAGGAAAACAGAAGCTTGATTGTTAGTTAAATTAACGATACTAGCAAACACGCGATGAATGGTAGCTATACTGACCATCTCCTGCAAGTCTGTACACCATATTGGTGTTTGCTTCGCCAACATGTTTGGTACATTTAGAAGATGTTCCGTAGCGGTCATATTCGATGTGGCATTTTCTCCTCCACTCCAGCATTCTCCGTAATACTGGACGCTACAAGAATATAGATACCATTAGTGATGCTTTTCCGTTAACCTCCCAAATCTTAAGACGCAATAAGTTTTAATTGTTTCAACATCAAACACAACGTCATTGATGACCAGAATAGATAGCACCTAACCCTAAACCAAAGTGACGATAGCCCTTAAGTCTGGTAACCATACCTGAACCAAAATGGTACGGTTTACGTCGGTTGATATGATCTAAACAAACAACCATAAAGCAAGTAACCTTATCTACAAAATTAAGTTTCACCATTTATAGAAGCCCTTTACAATTTCATCGTGGCCAAACGCCCCCTCCCCCCACCCCCCCCCCCTTATGAGCTGCTCAAAATTTGGAAATCTTTTAATTGTACGACAAAATTTAAAACAGACTAGAAACTATACGCTGCGCATGATTCAATGGAGAATTTAGTTATTGCTATCCATCTTGACTAGTTTATCGGCTGCAAATCAAAGATTTATTAAACAGCTTTACCTGAAATACACGCGATTCTTTTTCTTCGCTTCTTTAGCACACTTGTCCACAAGATACCTCAAATCTTTCTTCCATTCTATGGTTCCACGAAAGTTAGCCAGAAGTTCAGGCAGAGCTCTTTGTCCAACATTATCCTTAAAGCAACCAACCTGAACATACTCAGGTGCATCTATAGGGAAATAAAAACTTAAGTGATAAAAAAATCCTACAAGAAAATTGATTTTAATATACTGAGATTATGTTAAGAGGAAAAAATGAATTATTACTAGTTAAGAATAAATTTTCTGTCCTTGCAGCAGTTAATTTATTTGTTTGTTTAAGAAGCGTTATAAGGTCTACCTCCAGTTTTCCTTTTCATGATGTTTTTATTTATACATATTTAATTTACTTCTGCATCAGGAGTAAACTAGCAGTTTATCGTATATTTCCTATGTTTGGTTGCCTTATAAATGTATCTCTTATCTTGTAATAAATCTCTTATGTTCTGAATAGCACCCGGCCTGGTGTGAGAAGAAAATAGCATGCTATAAGACAGGTTTCAAAAGTTCGTTCCGCACACCCCTACTAAGCATATTGGGGAGTACCCTACGGGTTTTGTCATTCCAGTTGTTCCGTTGACTGATCCAAATTGCTTTAATAATAATAATAATAATAATAATAATAATAATAATAATAATAATAATAATAATAATAATAATAATAATTATAATAATAATAATAATTATAATAATAATTATAATAATTATAATAATAATTATAATAATAATAATAATAATAATAATAATAATAATAAGTATAGGTTATCTTACGGTTTCAAGTTCAATTTGGAATTAAGAGTCATTGTCAGAGAAAACCGGGCAAGGTCAAAAGATCGGGTCAACCGATTTCCTTTATTTTTTCACCATTTAAAACCCAGCTGGTAAGATTAACTTTGGTGACATTAACAAGATTTCCCGGCGTTTCACTCCCGAGATTGACCACCCCCCTAGTTTTCGGCCAAGGGAAGCCCTAAAAACCACCAAAAACAATGCCAATTTCTCCGGTCTAAAAACAATTTTCCTCTAAGGAATTACTGCACAGATTTTTTTCTGAAGTTAAAGTATCTTAAAATGAACGTTTTGAATGCATAAAATCAACTTTTTAGTGTAACGGTAATTTTGCACAAGGGTTTAAATCCAGGTATGTTGCGTGACTGTTACAGGACAGCGATTTTGGGCGATTTTCGAAGTGCGTTTTCTTGAAAGTGCGGCTGTTTATTTTTCATTTAATTACAGATTTGAACAGTCTATACCCTCCTAAATCAAAAACAAAAGTTTATTGATTGGCACAAGAAACTCTTTTCACGCGAATTTTGTTGGAAAATGTCAAAGATCGCTCTTACGGCTAACTGCTCGCTTAAGGACGTTCGCGCCCAAAAACTTCCCACGCACAGATTTTTTAAAACTTTGACTGCTGGTAGAAAATGATAAGATTAGATTAAAACCGTAAAAAAAATCGGGAGTCACCGAACTCGTTTTGAAGATAAGGCGCAGCTCAGACCATAGCATTTCTAGGATTTCCAGTCATTCGAGGCAATTCTGGCCGGATTCATTACTATCGGCATATATTTAAGTTGAAGAATCATATCTAAGTTATGTGTGTTTAAAACAGCATATATAGGCCTATTTGATAGATCTTTGCTACATATGTCATTAAATCAGCTAGAATTAGCCTTAAAAAAATACAACTTTTAAGTTACGCACACCTGTATCCACGTACCAATTCGACCCTATTTGAATAGTATATGAGAAATAATTAAAACTTCCCACGTACAGATTTTTTTTGTTTTTAGTATTATGGAAAGAATCAGAAAAGGAAGTGATCTGCCGAAACAAAAAGTGGGGGTCACCGAGCATCCAACAAAAATATTCGCAATCAAAGTTAACGCAAAGGTCATCAGCCCTATCTTTTGTTGAGTTTTTGACTCCGTACGCGCGCTTGAAAATGACGTGGCACGCGCGTGACCAATGAATAGCGTGCGCACTAGAGATGCGCAGTAGCAATGGGCGCGAACGTCCTTAAGTCGAATTAGCGGCAGTACTACATTATAGAAGTACTAATCCATTCTAAATAATATTTTATATTCCACTTAAGTTTAAATAAAGCAAAAATAACTATAAAATACTCTTGCTTTAACGTAGGGGTTATACAAGACTGCCATCATGCACGCAGAGGTCTCAATTACTTGGTACTTCGATGATTATCGTTGGGCCTATACGAGTTAGCCAACAGGACGATGTATGTGCGGTCCTATCTAGTGATAAAAACATCACGACTTTTGTATTACATGCGACTGAACTTCTTTGAAGTTTTTGCTTTATCTGCAAAGTTCGTTACATACCCTGCGAGGAGAACCTACATTTCCGCTGTGTGAGCTGTCGTGCGAAAGGTAGCCTCTGCCGACAACCGTTCAATTTTTTATTGCCCATGCGCGAAAATTCGTCGCGCGATTCGCAAGCAAAATTAATTTTCAGGTCTGCTGTCAAATGGCATGATTTTCATGGGAATAAAAATCAAGAGGAGGACCTATGGCCAAACTCGTGCATTAAGTAAATCTTAGATAGATGAAACCAAGTGTTGGTAAGCTTTTTGCAAATTATTGGCGCATTGTTCAAGGCTGTTAAAACAAGCTGTGTTTCCGTGCCATGCAAGGTCGCAACTATATCTTATCACAGGCATAAGTGGCTTATAAGTTTTGTCGCCTCTGTTTTGGCACGCATATTACAAATAGGCTAGGGTAGTAGCAATTGGCAGCCGAACATAGAGTGGGGTAAAAGGTCAGGGTTTTTGGGTCGCATTAGACACTCCTGCCCAAAAACTCAGTAGTACTCCCTCTTACCCGCACCACCCAGAAGTTGCTGTTGGTCTGCCTGTGGGAAAATTTGCATCATCCAAGAATATTTTTCTTTTTGTGCGAACAGACCTTTCTCACTGCATTTCACTCAAGGCTGTAGTTAAGTTTCTGTATTAGACACTTCTTTTTTCAATGCGCAAACCACTTGTACTCTATATATATTGCACGTAAAATACATGAAAATTGTTAGCCTCTTGAGAGCATTGTCTGGGTTGATCCAAAAAATCTGTCGACCCATAAAATATGTTCATCAAGCTCACAGGGGGTTTTCTTTCCCCTTGCTATCTTTACAATCAGGAAACAAAAATGTAAACAGAAGACAGTATATTGAGAATTAGTTCATTATCACATCCCACTCAGAGTTCAATGAAAGTACTGAAATAAAACAAAAAACAAGTTGGAGAACACAACTT